>VZTO01002274.1:13347-61271 GCA_013400615.1 Syrrhaptes paradoxus
GCACTGGAACAGGCTGCCCAGAGAGGTGGTGGAGTCTCCTTCTCTGGAGACATTCAAAGCCCGCCTGGATGCGCTCCTGTGCGATCTGATCTAGGTGTTCCTGCTCCAGCAGGGGGATTGGACTAGATGATCTTTCGAGGTCCCTTCCAATCCCTAACATTCTGTGATTCTGTGATTCTGTGATCTTTCTGATGGTATTACTATATTGAGTACAGGAATTAAGACTCCTGTGGGATCAAGTACATAGTTAGAGTTGTTAGTCTTCTCTGCTTTTTTATTTCTTCCCCCCTTATGAAGGAACTGTCACTGATGTCAGCAAAACTTCCCAGGGCTCAGACATCCACCCATACAGAATCCAAGGTTCAGTTTCAGAGATGTTTAAAAAGTCATCTAACATTCTTGGAGAGACTCACATGTCATCGCATTTCTGTGATTATGTATCCAATTAAGATAGTGGGACACAGAAGTTTGTATCATTGGACAAACTCTTTTTGACGATGAGGAATTAATATTATGTTTGTAGACTGGTAACATTACAGTTGGAACTCCTAGTCTAGGATTTTGGTTTTCAAAACACAAAAGAAACATGCAATTTCTACCAAGGCAGTGATTTGCTGCTTTTGGAAAAAGTTTCAGGACAAGAGTAATAAGCATCACATCCACAAAGAGACAGCATGAAAGTAAGTGTGAGGAACCAAAACATGACTTTTCAGATCTATCCAGAATCAAATCAGAGCTATCAGTACTTTACTTTCACAAGCACACCTTTGAAATTTCTAAGCGTTATTCAAACATTGAATACTCCTGCCCACCACCCTAACAGTCTAATTTTTCAGCATTACCAGAAGGGACAAAACTTGAACAAACTTACAAAAATCAGCTATTTTGGTTCTGTTCCCATGGTATGATTGTGACAGTATAAGCTGTAGCTCCAGCCATTCCCTGCATAAAAGGAGAACAGCTGATCAGTTCTGGCTGTGCCAGAGGCTTTCTGCTAAATCCAGTGGGCAATTCATTCTGCTGAAAGCATTTACATGTGATGGTATGAGTCTGCCATCGGCAGAGAAGGACAGGTGTACACAAACGTGACTGCAGCTCAACACGACACCTTAAGTAATGGTGACAAATCAGCAGTGTACAAACAATTCACAGGTTATCAAGAGTTTCTTTTCGAAGGAAAGAACTATCACCTGTTGCAACAACAAATTTGCCAACAGCAAGTTTGCCTCACTAATACAACTGATTGACACATACAGGATAAATTTTATCCTGTAAGCCCTAGAGCTTTCAACAAACTACCTACACAGGAGAAACTTCTCCCACTGTGCTGATGTGAAGCCACTTTGGCAATTAAAATTGAAAGCTGCTAGAAACTTTGTCATGAGGGCCATAGTAGGATAAATACATTAAAGATCATCAAGGTCTCAGTTACTGGGAAAACAAGTACAGTAGTAGAATATTATATACATATGAGATACAGTGTGTTTATACATAGCACAGGCACATAATTCTGTGTTAAAGCCTGTTTAATATATCTTAGTGCCATTCTTTATATACATCTTTTTGCGTATTAATTTTACAAAAATATTTCTTTCTTCTGACTAGAATTCTGCACAGATTTTTCTCAAAACCAGCAAATATTTTGTGGGAGATTACCTCATAATTCTAAGTTATCTGATCCTTGTTATCAACTGATTCTTTGCACATTTAAGGCAGGAGCCACCCCAAATCTGTTTGGATTTTCTCTTCTACCCTAGCCATAATCTTGGCATTAAAACAGATATGATTAAAGAGCCTATACTTAATGAAGTTATAGAATATATGAAAACCATAGCATATACGAACGAAAAGACTAACTGAAGGGTTGGAAAACAAGCTCACAGTAACCAGAAAGGTTGAAGTCCTGCATTAGTAATCTGGTAATTAAGATGTCAGACAGACAAAATATCTGTGAGTGTCATGATGTGAACAAAATTAGTTCACAATTAAATAAACAGTAGAAGAAAGCTTCAAACGGCTAGATGTAAATTTTCCAGTGGGTTGTTGCCATTTCATTGAGATGTAGTTACTTTGCAGAAACAATGATTTCAGCAAAATGCCATTGGGAATGGGGGCAAAATTAAGAGCATATGCAAGGTCTTTCATTTCAGAAAAAAACTTTTAATCTCAAGCCTTTTTACTTCATATTATATTTCAACATAACAATAACATTCAAATGAACCATCTTGATTTTATCAATATAAAATCTTCCAGTTAGAAAACTTTTTTTTTTCAGACTTTTCACTTAACAGGGTGTTCCAAGTGTGTATGCGTGTGTGTGCACGTGTGCATACCCATACCTCTGTGTGTGTGTGTGCCTTTTCTCTGGTTGTATTTCAATCTGGAATGAAAACTGATTTTGAAAGAATAGATCAAAACTCCCACAAAAACTGAAATTCTGGTGTTTTAATCAGGAGCCTTACAGAAGTCCCAGCAAGAAGCAGGATTATGTGCAGTTCTAGAGTATTCTAACCTTGCAGATTATTCACAGGAATGCAAAAAAAATCTGGTGTGGCAATGTTGAAAGAAGAGACAAACAAACTCAAAAGCTCTAACACATAATGCTGCAGTTAAAGCATGACCTCTGAAACATCTTCAAGAGCTATCGCTCCAGCAGATTAAAAGATGACTAAGAGTTATAATACAGTGTTGTGCCCTAATTGATTTGGCATATCAATTTACAACTTTCCCTAAGAATTTTTGGCAGCAATTTTGTGAATGCTGCCAATCAGATTTGCAACTTAACGTCCATCCAGATTAGTTTCTCACACAAAGTGTTCTTTATTAGGACAAAAAATACCTGACCTTTCAATATGAAGGTTTGCATTATCAAGCTGTTGGCACTAAATAAATAATCCATGACTCTTACTTAGCTTCTCGTAGTTTTTGAAAGCTAGGAAAGACAGCCTGGGCCCTCTGACAGAAATTGCCTAGCTACATCTGGTAAGAGCGATCTACCAGATACCCTCAAGTATGCAATTGTTGGAAAAGGATCATAAACCTGACTCTTGAAGCAAATTATTCTGCCAATTACCACTCAGTATGTAACTTCATATTCATTAATAAATTATTGAGAAACTGGAAAATAATATTTCCAGCAGCACCTTCCTTCTGCCAGATTTGAGACTCCACAAGGTCAGATTTCCAACTAGGATGTGTTGGAAAAGGTCCTGTGAACTAAGGCAAAGAGCAAAGATTTTTGTTCAGTTTCACATTGTTAATCAAGGGGCAATGCATCTACTACAGAAATAAAACCTGAAAACATAAATAAAAATGTGATTTTTGGTGCCTAATTATCCAGCTGATGTTCAGTTAACCACAAGCCACATGCAAACTTCAGAGCTGGATAAATTAGATAACAACTCTTACTGGTACACTAGTAAAAAACGTAACTGGCTCAAGTTACTAGAGCAGACACCAGGTGCCTTGGACTGCTCCAGAACAAAAGCATTGTGAAGATATAGCTAGGGCTGTTAAATGCAATTCCAAAGAAATGTGCCTGTCAATGAGCACGTGTGCTCATACAAACCACAGAAATCATAAACCAAAACTGTGCCAAAATATCCTTTGCCAAATTAATCCAAAATCCATGTGGACATGCCAGTTTTCCCATGAGCAGCTGAACTAATGAAGTGCGCTTCCTGCAGATGTAGTTCTTCACGACTTATCTCCATCCCTCCTCAGTGGAACATCCCTAGCTTGCCCCCATCACATCCTCTGTCATATCCCCAGTGATAACTGGACATGTTGCAACTGTTCCAGAGCTTTGCACATGCTGTTTGAACAGTCAAGAAGCTGCTGAACAAAAATTCTAAACGATGAATTGTCCTAATTGACAAATTCTCCTGGCCTTTTCTGCAATGGGGGCACTAATTTCATTCTCTTTCCTCTACACAGAAGTTAGTTGCCGTGAAACTAGAAGGAACCTAATTATTTCTGAGGTCTTGATGAACTTGACCAACCATTTCAAAGCTGAAGCTTCCCTCAGCTTTGACAGGCAGAAGTGTTTGACAAAGAGAGCATGTTCATGTCAGCCTCATTTGCTTAGGAAATCAGGCTAAAAATCTCAAAGCCCAGCAAACAGCCTACACAACTCCAGCTAAATATGAAAAATGAGCCATTCAGCTACGCTTGCAAAACAAAACACACAATTTAATACAAATTAACAACAACAACAACAAAAACCCCTTGCTTTCTCAAAGACAGGTATCACATATGAATCTCTCAACATACAAGTGGATGGGAATTACCATAATTTCTTACAGAACAGTTGTGTGGACTTCTAATTAGAGAAACCATAGCATACGATAATGATATGAAAAAGGCCAATACATAGTATGAACAGCTGTTCAGCAAGTCATGTCTATTTTTTTAATGGAATAAATCTTCTTCATCAAAGAGCCATCAAAGGTAGTACAAAACCAGAATTCAATTTCTATTATTCATACCTAAAATATTAAAAGACAATGGGAAGATATGATCCAGCTCTCCTGGAGGGCTATTTTTAGAAAGAAAAGAATCTGGATGCTAACAGAGCCTACTGCTCTAATTCATGGCAGCACAAAATGACCTTGCTCTCACAGCCCAATCCAATAGCACAAAGAGGGGCAGCAAATGGAGACCGAGCTGTATCAAGCTGTAAAACCATAGCGTACACAGATGCAGAGTTAAAGTTGCCACAGTGCTGGTAACTAAAACATTTTAATCTCAAATTGCTTCGAATGGTACAAAGGTTTTTCTGTCAGGGTGTTCTTAAAGCTGATTGCTCACCAACTGGCGCTGAGAATACGAGAGTGGGAGAGATTCACCTCCCTGTGGCCCAGGCAGCTTGTAAAAGCAGTGCACACACAGGTGGTGGTGAGAATGCAGGGAACTAATTGCCCTCCCAAGGAAGAGGAAATGCTAACAGCATTGCAGAGTGGTTTACAGTGTTAGTTACCTACAGCATGTATGCCAGTCCTGTTTTATTGACTAGCCCTGGCCAAACCTACTCACGGCTGCTGTTCTTGGCTAACCTTGACAAAGTCATTCCGTTGCCATGAAACAGCTTCCTTCGCTCTCACTCTTCATCTCCCTCTAATTGCCTTTAGGGCACTCTCTGATCCTTCACTTTGTTTCTCTGCCCTCCCACCTGTAACCTGGTTAGCTGGAAGCTGCTGCTTCTGGATTGCACAGAGTACTTTTGTGTAGCTGCTCTGCATGGAAAGGAGGAGAAACTGGTCTCTGTAGGGAAGGATGACAGTATCTATTAACAAAAGAAAGTGCTTGACAAACCCTGTCCCCTTAGCAACCGGATAAGACTGTAGCCCCAGCCAGACCTCTTAGGGTCCTCTGGAACCAACTGGTATCCTTAACCGTTCCTACTGGGAGGCTTGTGCAGAGTATATAATCCGTGTTTAATTTCTTTCTAATTGCACTGACTTATTTTGTGTATGCTTCTGCACAGCTGAGAGCTCAAGCCTGCGGAGTATTTTTAAAGTAGTAAGGGTTCAAAAAGCTGCATCTATCTAATTTCACACTTCTTTTTACTGATAAAAGCTTTAGCTTGCATTTGAATTATTTCAAATATTCCAAAGGTATACAGCAACATATGATCTACTCTGATTTTTGAACGTAGCAGAGCTGTTCTTAATGCTGTTTCTGAACATATGTTCTGTTCTTACTTTTAAAATAACTACCAGAATCTGTCATTCATTCTGATGGCACCACAAATATTCTATTGATGCATTAATGACATTACTTACTCTATAGAAACATTTTTACTAAAAATATATGCAACCTGCAGAATCGTTAAAATCACTGTTAAATTCAGGAACCTATTTAAATGCATTTTTTAATTAACATATCTATTGCCTTATTCAAAGAGTACATTCTGCGGAAAAAAGCACCTTATCTGTAAACTGGAAGTATAGTCCTGAGTCTTTTAAAGATTACTCCTTTATACGATTACAGCAAGATTAAGAATTCTGCAAAAAGGCTGTAGAATCACAAAGATAAAGTATTATTTGTGTGAAGCACTCAGGCTTTATCTAATTTTTTTAAGGTAATTACTAAAAAGCTACTGAATTAGTTCATTAAAACCATTTTATATTTGCTAGCTTAAGCATTTGATTTTGAAAATTGCCCAACTTCCAGTCTGGCTGCTATTTAGCAGAAATACCACAAACTTCTGAAATGCAAATACTCATCGGTGGGGAACTTCACAGAGGCAGAAACAATACAAAAAGAAGAAAACTCAGTAACAAACCAATATGAGGTTAGTTTGCAACTGAAGTACGTAAAACAAGCTGTTTAAAAGCCAATCAGCTAACCTGCTTTCTCCTTGCCCAAGACCCAACTTCTTCCATTAGAAGAAACAAAGCGATATATATTCTAGTCTGACCTCCTTAATTCCCTTCTAGTCTGAATTATCCTCTGATCCTACTGACATCCCATGGTAATAAAGAATTTAAATACTGCAAACACATACATTGTCCACAGAAGTAGATCCAACTCTAGAACAGCAGATAAGTAAACAAGATTCCCACAGGGATGCTGGCACTAGGCAGAGCTGCCAGAGCACGATGGCACTAGAGCAGGATTGGTTTGGTAGGTGGATGGATGAGGTGCGTTTGTAATGTATGGAAACATATGACAAGGGCAGTAATGCATTAGCCATACAGCTTTAAAGTTTTTATTTTTGCTTGATGTGAGTTTGACTTTGGCATAAATTTACTTTAGCCACTTAATGTTTTTCACGAGAAGATGCATCTTAATTTCTCTGCTTTTCAAAAAGCTTAAGGTAGACATATTGAAATAAAACAGCGTTTAATTTCAGATGTATTAAATGTCTATCTAGTACTTGCATCTTAGTTCTAAGAGAGGTAGATAGACAAGTACCTTTGGGAAAAAATATAATGGAAAATTCAAAGGAAATGTGAAAAATATTCAAAAATCCACTACGAAACTTAAAAAATTATCCTAAAAAACAAGTTACTATGTCAGGTTTTTTAATTACAATATTGTTAAAACTGTGAGGCAACAGCTGTCTAGAATGGTGCTTTCTAACTTTCTGCCTTCTTTGTCCCTTTCCAATGTTGAACTTATTTTTCATTCTTTCCAGCTACGTGTTACCCCACATCTGGAACCTCTCCACCACTGATCTCAATCTACACAATTACTTTGCCTTGGCAGTTCTTGTTGGCTCCCAAAATTGTTTTCAGTCCAAGAGGTGGTCCAAGCAAAAGCTGTATTCTCCACTGCCATTTTCTTTGCCAATTCTCCCAAAGTCATTGGTCCTTGTTGCTGGTTATCATCTGTGTGTTTCATTCCCTCTCCTCTACACACACATAGCTTCTTGGTAGGTCATTCTTTGGCTCTGCATTTCATTTGAACCTGCTCCCAAGCCTCACCTTTGATATTCTTCCAACTGCAGCCTGTGTGACTCTTCAAAAGAGAAAAGTATTCTACTGGAATTGTATCACTGTAGTTTAGGACAGGGTCTGGCCCTCCTTTAAGTTATATAATGCAATTAACAATTTGTTGCATAATGGAATATTTTAGTTAAAGAGAAATCAAGTTCCTTTGGTTACATCTTTGTTGTACTGATCCCCACAATAGTATTGCAACATAGGGGAATGAAATTTCCTGTCTTTTACAGATAAATAACAGTGATATAGAAGTTGTGACCACATTACTCAACAAAACAGGATCAGGGACCATCCTGTGTGTCTTGGGTCAGTTGGCACAGCCTGGATGTCTCTGTGCTGTGCATGGCCTTGTGTTCTTTCTCAGTCTCACAAAATGTCTCTGTGGTCCTGAGATGTTATTATTGTATACATTTTTTTTTCTTCTCAAAATGTCTCAGATCATGTAAGAGCTGCATGCAGTCCATCAAAGTGTGCATTCATGGCATTTTTTGATATGTGGGTAGGTGTTGCATGGCATTGGGCATGTTGTGATGGTACAAAAAAGTACTCTCAGGGTGAAAAGTCTGCTGGAAATGTGTTGGAGAGCTATCTAGGGTACAGTGACCTGAAACAGGTTTCTCTGTGCCATCCAGTGGTAAGAATTTTAGTGTGATAAATGGCTTACAAGCTTTCTATGAGGCTAAGGAGCAGTCTTCCCTGAAGCAGAAATCTGTATCCTTCAAAATAAACTTACCATGTGGTCTAGATGTACTATAGTCACTTTGCCCAGCCATGAAAATCCAATGGAGTGGATTTATCTTACACTAATTAAATACAAGGCACATCTCTATGATGTAAACTTCCACATTATAAACTGTATTTCCGTGTATGGATAACACAAGGACACCGATACCAGGGAATTCATAACATGGAGGATGACACCACTGTAAAACAATTCAGTTTTTTCATTCTCTCTATGGAAAAGTTGCTTCCATAAGCCATTAGAAAATTCATTTTCAAACAGATCTCATCTTTGGCAATGTTCATCTGGTGGCTCAGTTCTCTTAGGTTAGTATTTTTTTATAAAAACTCCACTGGTATTTCTGTTGCACGTCTCTAGCCTAAAATATGGTTGGAAACAGAAGCAAGTACTTACGCATTTAGCCATTAAAGCAAGCTGATAAGATTCACAATTCATGAACTGTGAATTAATACACAAACTGAATTAATGAACTTACAAGAATTCATTGACTTAATGTTAAATGAATTCATATACAAACTGTAAGAGGAGATAGCATATGGGGCCTGATGTTGCATGGAAACACTCTACCACTCAGCTATATGTTAACATTGCTATCAGCAACAGACAAACAGAAATCCAGCATATTCAATCTGGCAGACCAGTGCCATCGTTTAATACATCCAAATGACTAGTACTCCTAGACCTTTTCTTTGGCACAGAGTACAATTCTCTTAGTTAGGGCAAATCTGCCTAAATTTAGACAGCCAACATTTAAAGTGGAAGCTTTTCGCTTCCATGACAGCACAGCAAACAGAGGTTAGAGTTTATGTTCTGACGAGTTTGGTTATAGAGCACAAGATATTCTTGCTTAATGAAAAAAATAATTAGCAGCTAGGGTACTTGATGACTACTGAAGCATAAGCAGTGGGTTTTTTTTGTCTTCTCATCCTTCCTCAGTTATAAAACATGCCCATTAGGGTTATTTCTTACCATTGGTCATCAGTTTTATAAAACTACCCTGCTTCATTTTATCAGCATACTAGAACTACAGCTCACTGAAGGCAATGCTGTTGCACCAAACGAGAATTAGGAAACTAATTGCCTTTTGCAATAGTGACACAACAGAGGACAGCTGGTCACAACCAAATCACGACATACCCTCCTGCCACTCATAATTAACTTTTCCTTGGAATGAGAGGAACATGCTGTCCTGTTGCAAAAATAACAGTGTGCTTGGTTGTGAGCCAGAGTCAGTGATAAATACATTTCTGATTACAGCCAGCAACTTAATTCACAAGCATCTGATTAAAAAAAAAATCAACAACTAAAAAACCACCTTTCAGAAAATACAGCGATATAAAGAAGACAAATATGATCTAATGCACTGAGCACAAGATTGGAGTCACAAGACTTGGTATTCCCACTGCTGCCACTAACCTGCTGTATGACCATGACCAAGTCACCAGATGTCTCTATTTCAGTTGCTTTGAGCCTGTAATTAACTACCTTTAGACACAGAATTATGTGCCCACGTAACATGATTAAGGACAAAATAAGATCCATTCTGCTGAGGTCTCACTCACAGGTTTTGCCACAAAATATACTTGTTTTCTAAAAGTCTGCGTTTGTTTCAAGCCTGCATACTACAACTGTATAAGACCAGTCAGATCAGCAAAATGAATATAATTTATCTCCGAGTTAATGATCATTTATTTTTAAAGATAATATACTGCTCTGTGTCCTTAATGAGCCAGCAATCCGGGATTGAACAGAAACTATGCAATTACATGCTGATGTTCAGTGGACAGAGAATAGTCCTGAGTGACTCCAGGGATAAATGTACCATCATATAAAAAAACGCACTGAGCCATAACAACGAAGTTAAATGCCAACCCTCTAAAACTTTCAGGTTTTGGAAAGAAAATAAGCAAGCATTTACATCGCTGCCTTTTTAGCAATAACTCTAATGGGGTGAGACCTTCAGCACTCCATTTTTTCGGTTGCCCAGCTTTCCCTATAGTACCTTGTTTTCAATTGCTCATAGAGTTGGCAAGTTTAAAACGTTTGCCCAAGATTTTTTATCATTAGCCTCAGCTTTAACATTTTAGAAAGTTTAGACAAACTTTTTGCTGTTTGTGAGAGCATGCTTAGGGGAAAAGATTGTTTCAATAACGTTAACCTACTAACGCTTATCTTGCCCCTGTCTATTGGCTCCACTACTTCCCTGGTTCAGTACAGGAACTTGTAACAAGTCAAAGTCTAAATCCAACATAACTTCTGCAGTCCCCCGTGGAAGCCACAGTAAACTACCATTTCCACAGATGCAGCAGAATCTGGAAGTTTGCTTTGAAAATGTCAGTGCATTTCATTAAATGTGCCCACGTTGTTCTGAAGTAAAGAAAGACACCAAAATACATGGGGAATGGATCTTTGCTTTCCTGGTGCATGCTTGTTTTCCTTGGAGCCTTCTCTGATTCAGAGCACAGACTGAACAGAACTCTTAAATCAGAATCACTCTTATTTTGTTAAGGAACGTCTTCTCTGTAAAACTCATATCCTTTATTTCAGAAACTGTAAGATGTGCACTGCAATAGATGAGGAGCTGTAGGAAGAGAAAGAATAGTTTCTCAATAAAGAACTGGGCAGGCATTGGAGAGCTGTGTTTTATTGCCAGCTCTACCTCATGCTGCTCATGCTATGCCAGACAAATGAACATTTTTTAGACAGATAATCCTTATACAGCTGATAAGGGAAAGAAAAAATTAAAGCTCATGGTTTGTTTTAAAATTGTTTGTCAGAACAGTTTTTCATGGGTTATCTTTCCAAATTGTCTTGATTTTAAAAACAATTCTTAAAACATTGTGATGTTTTTGGCTAGGATAGTTAATTTTCTTCATAATAGCTAGTATGAGGCTAAGTTTTGGATTTGTGCTGAAAACAGTGTTGATAACACACAGATGTTTTTGTTGCTGCTGAGCAGTGCTCACACAGAGTCAAGGCCTTTTTTGCTTCTCGCACCACTCCACCAGTGAGTAGGATGGCGGTGCACAAGAAGATGGGAGGGGGACATAGCTGGGACAGCTGACCCCAGCTGGCCATAAGGATATTCCATACCATATGGTGTCATGCTCAGTATATAAAGGTGGGGGAAGAAGAAGGAAGGGGCAGCATTTGGAGTGATGGTGGTAGTTTCCCAAGTCACTGTGAAGTATGATGGAGCCCTGCTTTCCTGGGGATGGCTGAATACCTGCCTGCCAATGGGAAGTGGTGAATGAATTCCTTGTTTTGCTTTGCTCACATGCGCAGCTTTTGCTTTACCTATTAGACTGTCTTTATCTCAATCTACAAGTTTTCCCACTTTTACCTTTCTGATTCTCTTCCCCATCCCACCGGGGAGGAGTGCACAAGTGGCTGTGTGGTGCTTATTGCCAGCTGGGCATGACCATGACAAAAGTTACTGGAAAAGTCTGGGGTTTTTTATGCTTTAGATAGGAAAAAGACAAGGAGAGAGAAAAAAAGCCATGTTTCACTTTCATATGTGCATAAATAAAGATCATAAAGCAAAAAAAATTCAAAGGATCTGACTTCCAAGCTTTCAAACGCATTATCCCATCTGGCTTACATTTTGCCCAAAGAAATAGATTCTGCTATCTAGTGACAGGGAGAGAACAACACCTAGGAAGCACGTTCAGCAGAGTCTAACTAGGCTTTGACCTGTGAAGCTGCGCTCCTACACTGATCCATGGTGACAGTACAAAGGAGTATGTGGGAAGCGAGAGGAGGTGTATGGTTGATGAATCCATGCCGGTGTCATTCCGCTGGCAAAATCCCCTCTGGGGAAAGGGAAGCCGATGCAGAAGCTCCTGTACGCTGAAGGCTGCAGCTGTGTGCATGGAGTACTTATGCTAATTTTGCCCAACCTGGGAAAGGACGGGGGGCAGCTTTATCACCAACCTCTACTAAACATTCTCATTTTTGCTTGGGGCGGTGAACAGAATTAAGCTCTGAGAACAGAGTCTATTAATATAAATGGAGAGAAATACTTTATTTGCTACCATGCAACTTGCAGATATCAGAGTGTCTCCACTGCGTTTTAAGGTCTTGTTGCCATAGTAGGCATAGAAATCCAGAACTGTGAACTGTTGTTCAAGGAAGGGGCTGGCTCTGAGTAGTTACAGAACAGAGGTTCAAAAAAGAGCACAAAGGCAATTATGGAAGCTGCAGAGAAATTAAATTTTTTTTCTTTTATCACAATGCTTACAGTTTCTGTTTTGACACTGGTGGCACCAGAATAAATGCTAAGAAAAGAAATTTAATCTAGATTCAAAGAAATGTGATTTTAAAAAGACAGATCAAACCATATTCTCAATACATGGTGACAGTGTTCTTGAAATCAAGGACTGCTTCATGTAAAAATAGTCACAGATTAGACCTACCTCCTGAATTTTATCCTAGGATCAATATTTTTTAGAACTACTAAAATTGATATATTTTTATCTAAAAAAGAAAAAACTATTTACCCAACAGTCAGTTCTTGTTGGAGGTAATTAATATTCATAACAAGACACTATATTTTTAGATAAAGCTTTCTTTTGAATCGTCTGTTACATAGCTTTATAGAGTTAATTTCAATGCCTGGCAAGCCAAGAGAAACTGCTGTTATGGGACCCTTTTACAGCTCGAGAAGACAGTTAATAAACATGTAACTTCCAAGTACTTACACACCAAGTCCATTTGCAAAAGAATTACATAATGCTACATTTGACTGCCACTATTCTTAATAACGTCTTTTTTTAGACAGTGGTGCCCTTCTAGACCCCAGGCCAAAAGATCACGTTCATCCAATGCTCAATAAAATGTTGAATCTTTAACAAAAGCAGGATGAGATCATTACTATAAAACGATACAAAAACACATACAGCTTTGATTCTGGATATATTTCATTTTGCATCACTGAAGGTAAATCTGTTTTGCAAATGAAGAATGATTATGTCTTTGTATTTCTGCCAACACCCACCTCAGTTTGCTGCTACCAGAGAGGCTATCACAAACACTGTGGTTTGTAATGCAAGAACAAAACCCTCCTGAGTCTCTGGGGTGGGAAACTGCAGTAACAATTATCAGCTTCCCATCTCTGTTCTCATGAATTGATGCAGTGACACATATTTGCATTTCTCTGATAGAAAATAATAGGGCATGCTAGTAGCTGTTTAATAGTTGAACAATTATTTAAATTCAGGTTAACCCTAATTACATTTCCTCTTAAATCCAGGGAGTGATTTCCCCACCTCCAATAGAAAGAACCGTGTGGTGAGGCTTACATGCAAAGATGGGTCCCTAAAGCTTTTCTCATACTGGCTCCTGGGGCGGGGGGGAAGTCCTGCAGAAGCTGTGGCTTTTGAGTACTTGCCTCTTACCCCAGTTCCAGGAAGCTGAAGGATCAGAAAGTGTCAGGATAGGAACTGTCCTAAAGCAACTATACTGAGCTTTGCTGATCCTCTTTGGCCCAATAGCCCACTGGACATATCCACCTGAACCAACCAGTAAAAATAACGCAGGGCCCAAACTCTGCCGTAAAAGCTGGGTGCAGGGCAATTAGCAAGGATGCAGGAGAGAGCACACAACTATGTTTTTTTTCTGGAAACTGGTATGACCCTTCAGCAGAAGGTTGCCCAGGCAATACCACATCCCCAGGTGCAGAAGACATCTGTAGAAGCACTATCTCCTAAATAGCACAAGGAAGCCAACAGAGCCAAAGGACCTCTTCTGCTGAGCACAGGTGAGGGGGGTTTGATCTTCATAATCCCTTGTTCATGTTTGTTCAGCAAAGAAGAAACAAAATCATATAAGTAAAACCGAATTCCCTCTGCATCCCCAAAAAAGACTAAATAATTCCCTCACATATTCTGGAATGCTAGCCCTGGTTCTTCTTTACCCTCTAATTGGTTTATTACTAATGGGTGGTTATTGGAACCCATACGTGGTTCATCTCCATTATGTAAGTGAAGGCTTTATTTGGGAAACCTTTAGACAGTGTAATCAGAAATGCAGCCATTGTTCATTCTCACTGTTGACTAATTTCGTTTAGCTTTTAAAGTGTGATTAATTTCAATACTATAGGAAATTAATGTTTGTGTTCTAATGATCAGTATTAACCTAATTAGTGACCACAAAAATTTCCAAGCAAAGCACTTAATTATATTTGAATTAAGATTGTAAATATTTTCCTAATATTTCCCCTCTCCTGGGCAGTAAACACACCTGCATCTCCCAGTGGTAATGCAGGTGTTTATATACGTGCATTCATTAATAGGTGGCTGTGTGCTGGTGTATGCCATGGGCTGTTTACTGTCTTGTCTTTGCTGGCTTCAGTACCTTCTGAGAGCATATCATTGATGGTAACATTAATGATAGAAGTGTCCCAGGCTGAAAAGATCTCTAGGAAAAGCTTTATGGAGAGTGAGCACTAAGCAACTCTTAAAATAATATTCCAGTATTGACTTTTGGGGAGTGATGTCTTAAAAATCTGTAGTAGTTTTCAATATCCCAAAATATACTGCAAAATATACGTATTTCCAGAGACTCATATTGCCCTAATCTCTACATACATGGAGTTGTTTTCAGTCACCTTTGGTACTAATGGTTGAAATCCGTGCTTTGGAAACCCATTTACCCTGACATGGATAGCCTGTTTTTTTTGTTGGCATTTGGGTTTTGTTTTTTGGTTTGAGTTTCGTTTTTTTCCCCAAACATCATGCAGCACACAAACAACTACAAGCATTGTAGGCAACTCATTCATGTAACAAATGTGTTTGCTGTCCTGGCTTTTTGAAACTCAACAGGTTAGGTCATTAATAATTTTTAAAACTCATTATCATGATGAAAAATAAAGCAAAGACAGCTTTTTTGATTGATGGAGATTTACTAATGGAAAGCTTTTATTGCTATATACTTATTTTTGAAGCTACTGACATGAAATGTTATAAGCACAATTTATGACTGAATGAAAATTTCATTTTAGATAGTGCCAATCCCTAAAACCTCAGTCTGTCTCCTTCAATCACACTCTACAAGTTTGAACATCAGTTTGGCACCAGCACAGTATTTGTATGAAGCTCACATGCACAGGTCTAAAAAAAAATATAAAAAAATCTATAAACTCACATAATAAAATGGTTACATGTTTGCAGATACTAAACTTGTACAATTGATTAAGACTGTATAGAAGATATTAGTGATAAACTCATCATTATACCTTGGAAAAGTAACTATAGTGTATCAATTTTGGCATTATTTATCATTATGAAACACCTCTAACGTCATTTTCCACAACCACAAAAACCGTAAGGTTTAGGATTTAACATTTTTAATTAAATTTGTATGTCCAAAAATTGATGAATGGCAATTTTATTTGAGGAATTATTTGAGGAATAATTAAATTCCTCAAAATTATTTGAGGAATAATTAAATGCACAAACAGAAAATGGGAGGGCTAAAGGCATAATACCATAAAGGTAGTACAGCCTCAAAGGAGCATATCCTTCCTCTGGACATCAGTGTATCTACTCTGATATATTAAAATAAACATTTGCTTGCTACTGAATGTGAAATTGAGGACAAACATGCAAAGGAAGCATTGTGCTACCCTGCTAGCAGAAAGGGAATGAATGGAGACATGTGCAGGGACACAGCTAGCATATTTTTGGGCTCCACCAGTCCAACTGCTTGTTTTCCTTTTGAAGACTATTTTCAAAGAGAGTAACTTAAAACATCTCTAAATTATTCAGAGAGACTAGACCTGCACGCAGCTGACAAACAGCTAGGGAGCATTAA
The DNA here is from genome assembly GCA_013400615.1 of Syrrhaptes paradoxus. Classification (NCBI taxonomy): domain Eukaryota; kingdom Metazoa; phylum Chordata; class Aves; order Pterocliformes; family Pteroclidae; genus Syrrhaptes; species Syrrhaptes paradoxus. Next base: position 29,350 of record VZTO01002274.1, read on the forward strand.
GTTTACCTTTGGAGGTTTTCCATAGCTATCCGGTGGCATCTCTAGCACAACTGGATCACCAGGACCATCAAGCTACTCATCTTCTTGTGAAGTCCAGGGCAAATTTGCAGAGGAAGGGGAACACTTTCCTGCATAGCAAAAGTTTCAAAAATAGTTTTGCATTGCACAAATTAAAGTACCAGAAAGTTTTCTAACTAGAAAAAAGTGAGTACTTGCCAATGCCAAAGAAAGGCAACAAGTTGAAGATGTTTTTCAATGTTTTTGTTCTTTTATCCAGATAGAAGGAAAAGGTTTTAAAATTAATTCCACCATTACTTGGAACAAACCCAAATGAACATAATTATATATAAAAATTCGCCTTTGAGTCAGCATCTCGTGTTTCAGCACTTGTAGTCACAGCATCCTTCAGAACAGTACATCATCCCTATGCTTCGTACACATCTTCTACTTTCTCAGTAAATCAGAAGATGGAAGCTAAAATCCAGAATGCAACCTTAAAAATTCTTTTTTTTTTTTTTTTTTTTTGGCAGGCTTTATTGATGCTGTGGGTTCAGCATATTTTGTAATGGGAGATGGCAACCTCTCCTTTATAATTCAGACAACCAATTAATTGGAATTAAGAAAGAGATTATTCAGCAAGGAACATTTGCAGTAGCTAAACAGGAATATTCTAAATTAATTGAGAAAAAGCCAAAATACAAGCAGACACAATAAAGAGGAATAAACTGCTTTTCACTGTAATTTGTACGCAGTATGAGAGAGGTATAAAGGAATCAGATGGGTCATATCTCACAGGAGATCCAGGATGGTGCATTTGTTTATATGGAAAATGGGTGTGGTTGGGATTTTTATTTTAAAACAACAACAAAACCCCAAATATTTGTTTGTTTGGTCAGGATTTTTGCCCCTGGGAAATCATCTCAAGATCAGGTTCCCAATAAAACAGATTCAGTTAAAACACATTGGATCAGTAGCTAGAAAAAGTGGAAACTGGCCAGGACTCACATACATTGTAACTGGTATCTTTGTGAGCTTTTGATTCAGTCTCATCCTTTGAGCTTTTCTTCTGATTAATTCCTTCAGATTAAAGGAGGATAACTGATAAAGTTTACTAAATTTCATATGGTGCATGCTCAAGGCCCTTTACTGGTATAACACTCTAACAACAAACATTTATGTTATTTAAGGCTTATTGCTGCCTCCTCACCTGTGTGGACTCTGACCACATTGTATGTCTCGGGGGTCCCTCAAACCAAGTGATGGTATTCAGTCCTAAACCACCCTCCCATCCCACTAGTATGCTGACCCCTCACATTTATTATAATAACATAGCTAACTGATAAAGCAAAATTAAGAGAATGAGACCACGGAGTCATATGTCTGGAGCTTGATGAGAATGTTGAGCTAGATCATTCTGTATGCTTGCTTGGGGTTTTGTTACAAAATTGAGATGAGCATCACCCGCTGAGTTGTAGTGTAGTAATCATGCCACCACTCCCACTGACTTCCAACTCAATTTGAGTGTTCACAGCCCTCCCAGACCTTCAGAATCACAGCTTAATGCCTCAAATATTCTTTTCCAACTGTATTCTTACTTAAAAATCATCTCACAGCTTGTCCTCTTTACTATCTGCATCTAAGCACCCTGGTATAAACCTGACTAGTTTCTATTAATGTTTTATAGCTAGCAGATGCTTTATACTTGGCATTTTCAAGTCTCCTGGAGGTAAAGAAGGAAGGAGGATTTGCTGTATTTCCAAACAGTCCCTCTGATGAGAGTTGGAAACGTTAATAACTAGGTGAAAAGTTATACCTGTTCTTGCTGAGGATTCTGAATATAATTGGATTTCTTACTTCCATTAGGTTAGGGAGAAAATTAAACCTATAACTCATCTGGTGAATATGAACTTTAAGAGGGCTGTCAATTTGCAGCTTGGGACTGAGCTAAAGGGATGCCAGTTTTGAATTATTTTTCTCTTCAGTCCAGTCCTCTTTATTTGACTTTGAGCTTTTACAGTAAGCAGACGTGTTTTTCAAGGTGCATTTTATAAATTAAAGCAAGTAAATGAATCTGAGGTGTGTGATCTAAGTCAATTTATCTTTTACATTTTGAAATGCAGCTGTGGGTCTTGATACTCACATAAGAAAGCTTCTTCATCATGTCATTCCTTCAAGAGCAGGGAGGGCATAAGCTGGCAATGATTCCAACCTTCTGGCCTGGCAGTATTAATAAACTGCTTTAAATAATAATAATAATAGTAATACCTAAAGATGACAAAATTATGCACTTATTAAGCTATGTAATATTTTGTAAGATAAACTGAGGTATATCGGAATAGGTTCTCCCAGCAGTGGAATTTAACCACTTACTTAGAAGAAGAAAGCAACAGCTTAGCACGGGGCAAGTAATATACCAACACTTCAGGACAGAATTGAAGAATGTAATTTCCAAACAAAGGTTCACTCAGAAGTCTGGTAGGCAGTACGTGTCTTCAGAAGAAATATCTGGTCTTTACGCCACACACCTGAGCAGCAGAAGGCTCTGCAGACTTTAGGAGGAGGCAAGTCAGTCTTGAGCTGAGCTGTCAGGTGCACAGCGGAAGGCTCCATCAATCATTTTACATTGAAAGCAGCTGTTTCCTCCTTCCCAATACATGTTTGTAAGCACATGATTTCTTTTTATATTACTTCTCATTGACACTTTGATTCCACATGATACAAATATTTTGTGTTTGTTCATAGAAATAAAAATAGTTAACTGTAGAATTTGTAATAAAATCTATTTCAGATAGTTTAGTATAAATTTACTGGATTCTTTTAATATTGCTTTTGAACATTATTCTCTAAAGTAGCAAAAGAACCTCAAGAAATTTGATTTCCAGGTGTAGTCTCTGAGGGGACTTACTGGCACAAGCATTTCTTGTATAGTTTGGTTTTGTTGTCAGTTATGGCTATTTCGCGGCATTTTGACATAGAAATGTTAAACTTTTTTCTTCAGATAGATGCTGGAGTGAGAACTTATGTCCTCTCAAGCTGCTCCAGGAGCACTATTACTCTCTTCCTTCACAGTGTCAGCCTACCTTAGCAGAGCTCATGGACTGCCTCCTCCAGTCAAGGTTCCCGGGATTGTTCTCAAACATAAGATACTAAACCTTGCCTTCAGGACTGACATCATCTAGGAAAGCATTGATTTCATAGCGAAGCAAGAAAACTAGATTTACCAGCTTTGTGGGACTCTTCACGGACTTTATAAGCCACTAGAGCTGCGGCACTGGGGACATACAGAAGACTACTCTGGAGACAGCACTAACACTTACAGAGTAGCAGGCAACTTCTTTTATTCTTTTAATTTTTATTCCTAGTGGAGGTACACCACCATCCAAAGTCTCAGACATCCAAACCTGCAAGGTACTACGGCAACTTTCCCCCTACACCCTGGCCAGTGATTACACAGCAGACAAAGGTGCTGCTCTCTTTTTAGTCAGCACTAACATTTTACAGGTTAGTGATTTCTTAGTGGCACAACTTCTCTTGTTTTTATTCACAGAAAGTATCCGAAACCCCAGAATAGATGACAGGACTTAGAAAGGAGGATGAGTAATTCAGTGGGTTGTATTTAGTTAGTGAATAACGATTTCCTTGCTGAGAGAAGCATGTTTTCTATGTTTATTCCTCAGATGACAGCAAACTGCCTGTAATTATTGTTATTGTACAATTACAAAGTGGGAGGAGAGGAAGGGGTGGGGTTAATAAGATTAGCTAATTAGACTTCTGGTGGACATGCAAAAAAAACCCCAAACTGCAAAGGCAAAGAGCTATTCAGATGGAGCCAGTGACTGAAAACCAGCCTTCAGTCCTCCCCCTGGTCCTCATTGCCCTGGCTTCCTGAAATCATCCGTTTCGGTCTAAACACTGATCTGTGCCACGTTAGGCTGTTTGTTTGCAATAATGCTTGAGTAGAACCCACACTGGGTATGACAGGTTGCCTGGCAACTTAAATTTAATTTAGCAAAATTTAATTTCCTTTATATTATTACATTTATTCTATAACATGGAGGGCCCAGTAACACATTCTTACATTTTGCTACCAAGAAAGGATTTAATTTTTGTTAAAACTTTCCCTTGGAGTGAACATAAAAGCAAACAGAAGAAAGAAAGGAGGGAGGGAGGCACAATATAGACCAACGTTTTGACCTAGCTTTAAGTTACAGTGAAGCAATAGAATGTCACAGTATGCTAATTATTTAATCAACCCACATCTTCTCTGCTCTTCATGTATTATTCTGACTATCAATCGAACACCATCTGCCCTCACAGAAAATGTTCCTGCAATGTACAGAATATTTAGCTGGCAAGCAACTATCACCATGTTCACACTAGAAAGTCTTAAACCCAGGAAAGCCTGAGGAGCCTTGGGATATTCAAAACAGCTCCGGTTCTTTCTTGGCCTTCATCTGGAGAAGAATGAGGGGGATAAATACATTATTTCCATTTAAATTTCAAATAATGGAATAGTTTCATTAATGGCTTTGAATGCAAATAGGAAGCTGAGCTTTGGAATCCGGCATGCCTTTTAAGAAAAAATTTCTGTCACTTGGAGAAGCGTGGGAAGCAGCAATGAGGAGGAGGGGGAGAAGCTCTGGCTCCTCTTGTCTGCTGAGCTGGAGCAGCACTTCCTCCTGGGTGGGCTCCCAGCCACATGCCCTGGGCTGGCACATAGTGCTCTCCGCCCTGGCCCCCGGCAGGGACCCTTTGGGGACCTGCCTCAGATACCCTGGGAGAAGGAGCCTCTCGCTCTGCTAACACTCATCCCTTACCTGGCCACCAAGTCCTGGCAGGGTATGCATTTTATAAGGTAAAGAGAGAATTCCTGTCTCAACAGGAGAAAAACTGGCCTTGTCAGTGAAATCCTGGTAAAATACTCTAGGGAAAAGATTTTGGAAAGGTTGTTTAGTAAATGTAGACTATAAGGTGATGTTTACCTCAAACAGATGAAGTATAAAACTTTGCCAACTGCAATGAATAAGATAAAACTTATGCCAAAGGAGAACAATATTACTTAGTGACTTTTTTTTTTAAGATACTAAAATAGACAGTTATGGAACTTTATCCTAAGTTGCTCAAGTTGGAAGAACAGTGCAGTTGGCCTCTTCATCTTCTCCAATCAAGTGCCACCTGTTAAGGAATCCTGACCAGCTCTCCAAATAAACAGGTACAAGGATTGCATGTGCTATAATACCAAGTGCAGAGGCAGCCAAAAAGCCTTTGCATGCTATTTAGAAAGAGTTTTTGGAAAGAAAGCCATCCTCTTTAGTTAGTAGATCAGTTAGTAGGCTAGTTACTAGATGTTGAGTCACTCCCTCATCCCATTCTGTCTCAAAGCCTGGCATGGAGCACTTAAGTCCACTTCTTATCTGCTGGAACAGCCAACAGCTTTAGAGCAACATCCTGCATAGTGGTGAAGAGCTGTCGACAAGGCAGGGACGGGTCAGCCTACCAGAATAAAAACAGTGGGCCCCGATATCTCTGTTGTCCTTATCCTGGATTCCCTGGAGCGGGACCATGGATTTCCAGTGGGACTGGAATTTGGCCCAGTGTGCCACAATCCCATAAAACACAACTGTCTATTGGTTAAACAATGCCAAGTGTGTCTCAGCCAGACGCCTGTTTACTGACTACTGATAGAGAAAAAAAGCTCTCAGATGCTATTGCTTGGGTTTGCAGGATGTAGGACATATTAATTATGAGCATATGAAACGATCACAAAACAGAGATGAGCCATGTAACTTGGTTTGGCTGCAATTCTTGGTATATGAGAAAAACGACAGCACAGGGCTGGATGAACATAAATTCTACATTAAAAATAAATTATTTTGTCATCTAATATCTACTTGCTTCAGGTAGCAGTTTGTTGTCTTCTGCTATATGGGATAATTGACCACAAAATTGGTCAAATTATTGGCCATTTAGCAAGTAAAGGAAGAACCCCGGTTCACTTGGTCAACAAAAAGCTGTTCTTCTAAAACTGTATGTTCTTCCCTAGAGACAGAGAACTCCAACAACATTTGGGAAACCTTGCTGAGGCAGTCGCAGCAGGATGGTGGGTAGATGAGCACTTTAAAGAGCATCCTTCTCTGGCATTTCACTCTGACCCAACTCAGAGCCCAAACCCAAGCTCTTCAGGTGCCTCTTGACAAACCAGAGAGTAAACCCAGCTCTGCCAAGCTGTGCTACACCAGTGCACCCCAGGACCTGGGGCACTGAGGTCTGTCTCTCCCGCGGGGCCCTTCCAGCCCTAGGGCACCTGTGGAGGAGAGAAGCAAGATGGGGAGATGACCCCTGAGGTGGGACAGAGGTGGTAGAGCCTGCTGGTGCCCTCAGGGTCCTGACCGCTCTCCCATTTCAAAACAAAAAAATGCCTCCCCACCTTCTCCCACCCCCTGGCACAGATGTGCAGTTTTTCCTCCTGAGCAATGTGCGCAGCAGCAGTTTTGCTTCCACTTAGGCCAGGAAGACAGCAATGTTCACCCAAATGCCACCTCCCTGGGCCATCAGTCACCCTGATGCCTTTGTGCCATCTCCATTAAAACATTTCTCCTAATTTTGAACTTTAGCTTTCCTTGTTGTTTATCCTATCCATGATAAAGAGCACATATTCCTGCTCTCTGCAATAGGATTTTATGCTTTTTAGGACTCACCTTTCAGTCACCTCATTTGTTTTCCAGTCTTCCCCAGACCAATTGGCCCACACCTGCTCTGAATGCAGAGTCCCAGATTAGACGGATACTCCAGGCCAGACAAGGTCTGATATTTTTGAGTAGACAGGATGGATTACTTCAAAAGTCCTGAAGATTATACTCCTATAAAGATACACAACTCTGAATTACATTTTTTTTCCCCTCAGTATCATCATACTGTGGACTCCAGTTTAATCTGTGGTGCGTAATACCACCTTGCTGTGTTTTTCCAGATCTTTTTGTTAAGCAGCATATTTTGTTACCTGGTATTGTGCATTTGATTATTGCAGCCTAAGACCATGATCTTAATCTTGTCCTAGTGGAATTTCTCTTTTTTTTTCTTCTTCGCAGGCCATTTTTCCTATTTGTCGATAACATCTTGAATTCAAATCCTGCTCTTTAAAGACCTTAAAGCTTCTTATCATTCACAAATGTAATAAGCATAGGCCTTTGTCCAGCAGTGGCTATTAACAAACCCATTAAAAGACTTGCTCCAGAACAGACTATAATGGACAGTTTGTGATGTAATGTCTGCTGCCACCGCTGCCCTCCAGGGATGCTACCCATCCAGCTGGGCATCAATCCGCTCCCTCGGGCCTTTTCAGCATTTTCCTGGCTTTTCTAATGGGAATGTCGTGCCACACTGCCATAGCCTTGCAAATCAAGACAGAGAGCATCTACAGCTTCTTCTCTGGCCATTCTTTTCTAGGAGATAAGCTTGGTATGATGTAGGGGTTTTTTTATTTTTTAATCAGTCACTTTCTCTTTTAGGTGCTTTTAAACTGTTTTGTGAATTTGTCCTAAAAGCTCTGAGCTGATGCAAACTGCTTTATCATTCCCTAACTTTGCTCTAAGCACCCCCCCACTCTGATATACCTCCTAGTGACAGGCAGCATCTGCTGGTATTTTGCCTGTCCACAACAAGTTTTCAGAAATCCTGCTAATCACATCTCTGTGTATTCAGGGATGCAGTACACCAGGCCTGGTTAATCTTAAAACATTCTGCTCAAGTCTTTCCTGTTTCAGACTCACCTTACCCCTTTGTCTCTAGCGTTAGCTGCAGCAGCACTCTGCTCCCTGTAACTCAGTTCCAGCGAGCACGAACACAGAATAGGCATCAAACACCCAATTCCTCTGTGCCATCTGTAGATAGCTCTTCTCCATCGAGAAACAGCCCAAACCTTTTACTGGTCTTCCTACTACTGCTGAGATAATGTCTTTTTCTTGTAGCAGATACATTTTAATAATTGCAGGGAAGGAAATATGACCTCCAAAAGACCTCTTGAAAACTCTCCTGAGACCTGGTTTCAAGGGAGGCTATTTCCTGAAGCCCTCAGCTCAAGGAAGCAGTTTACAGAGAAGAACAGAGCAAGGGAAGAGCAAAACAATTGTGTAAATCTCAGCCCCTGCTGGTCACCTCCCTCTGTCACCAAAAGCATGCAAGAGGTGAGAGAAGAATGTGCTCAGTGTAGTCATGTCCCTGCTCCCAACACCCTGACTAGAGGCCAGAAAAGTCTCCAGGGCACATAGCCTGAATCACAAGAAAACATAGAAGAAAGTGTTTGTTTTAAAGACAGTAGAAGGGGAAGAAAAAGAGCCCCCAGACTCCCCCTTTCTTGAACTTTCCTTAATGACAGTGAGATGTTTCTTTCCCAGCAAAAGCTAACTGCTACTCTTGACACGCCTGATGTCAGCTGGAGGAACAGATGGCTCAATGGTTCATTTCAAACTGTTCACTCAGCCAAACAGCACAAATTGCATTAATTGCCTCACAGCGCGAGCAGAAAACAGAGCACTCCGCGTGTCCTAGCCGTGAATCCCTGAGACTTCTCATCATTATTTGCATTTGACAGGTCAGTTGGGAACTTATCCACATGCCGGGAAGGGTGCGGGTAGAGGGAGCACAATGGAAGAAAATTCCCTGAGCCGAGCACTCTGCAGGTAACAGAAGGTCTCCAAGAAATTATTTGGCCTTCAACTCTTGCCTTGGCATTAAAATAGTTTCCTCAGCACAGTGCCACCTTCTGAAGTATAATTTCTTAACACAAGAACGTACATAATTACACGTCTAATGACTGGCTGCGAGGAGCAGGAGGAACAAGATCCAATATACTGACCTTCTCATCTGTGTCCACGCTGAGACCAGGAACTTCTTAAATGCATTGGGGACACATATGGTCTACCCCAGCTTTGTCCCTTCCCTTGGCAAAGGGAAGCTTACACACCATGGGAGGTCATTGCAGGCCACCTAAGAGAAGGCTGGTGTCCCAGAACCTCCCAGCCACAATACCTGGGGAGGGGAACCACGACAAGAGACTCTCTGTGCGTGCCTTCAACAAGTCCCTGTGTCCAAGAACTAAAAAACAGATGGAGCCAAAGAAGTTGAAACAAGTTACCCTAAATATCCCTTTTGTTTGTTTGTTTCTATAAGCTGGGAGCCTTGTCTATGTTTAATTTACTAGTACACATGTGCACAAACATCTGAAAAGTTCATGCAGAAGGTGAGTCCAGGCAAAAAGCTCTCCTGTATGTCTGACTGCTCTAAACCTTGCCTAATAAACTGATTTATCAGATGCTCCATATCATGTTGAAAAGCCCTGACACCTTGCTCATCAGCTGCAAATGGAAGGTGTTAGCATTTTGCCCACAGAAGACATTACATTTCTTTTGACCAAGGAAAAAAAATAGCAAATTACCACATAAGAACAGAAATTTAAGGATACAGTTTTTTAGCTAATATGAACACTAATGATTCTCTGTTACCTACTGAATATATATTTTTTTTTTTATTTCAACTACTTTAGTAAAATACAGTACTGGGAAAAGACTAACCCTGGTCTCCCACAGGCTGTTCAGATTCCTGCCACAAAAGTTACGGGCAAGTCCTGCTGCTCTTTCCTCCTCTCTGCTTTAGAGGAAGCAGAATCGTTGCGGTTTTACCAGCGGGGGCAAAATTTCTGTAGCACATCTCTATGCATTGACAAATTCCACTTGAGCCCCTTCTCCAAGAAAAAAAGACATGGAAAGACCAGGCAGAAATTAAAATAAAATGCAACACACACATAAAACTGGCCCTCACTGCTGTGCTGTAGCCCTCCCTAAACTAGCAGCAGACCCAATCATTGTAAATGGGTGACAGCTGAGGGGCAGCTCTTCTGCTCCCCATCTGCTTGCTGGAGGCTCTGTCTGCACCCTCCTTCGTCACTCCCTCTAGGCTAACCTCGGGTCTCACCTGTTTCTAGAGGAGAGAGGTCCTTCACTGTTTTCCTTCCTTAAGCAGAAGTCAATAGAAGAGAAAGAATACCTAATTGTATCTGACTGAGGGAAAAAAAGAGGTATTTCAGGGCTCTGCTCACATGTTCTGTGCCTCTGAAAATGGTGCAGCAAAATTCCTGGAGTCAGGTCTTCTCACACTGGGAACCTTGGCTCTTGGTGCCCCATACCTTGCTGCCTCGGTCATGCCGTCATGCTCACTCTTTGCTTACCCTGATGGCTGTTTCTGCACCACCAGAAACACCCCGTCCCCTGGTCCTCACAGAACTACTGTGGGACCTCTTCCAGCATGGGACCTCCCCACACTGTGGGACCTCTTCTAGTAACTAACAGAGACTTGCCCTGGTATATTTTCCTCCTCGAAAGTAGCTTGTGTGGTCCATTTAGGTGCTCAATTTTTGAGCATTGTCAGTTAGACTCTCTTCTTTAGAAACAGGACCTTACTGTGCTTCTGATACCTGCTTCAGTTCTTCTTGTCTGTGAGGACAAGGTGGCCTCCTTTGTGCTGTGGGCTCCCCATCTCCCCTGGACTAATTCTGCCAGACATACCCACGCCTGCATTAAAGGCGAGCTGTTTCACAAAGCTCATAAGCCCTCCTAGGCTTATCACATCTGGGTGATCTCTCCCTCCTTTGGACTCAAGTAAGCAGCCTCTGAAGGTACTGGAAAGCTTCCAGCTCGTAGCAGGAATTAATTCAGACACTAATTTATTCCTTTGGGGCTTCTTCCTGATTTAACTGCATTTTACCAGCATCTAACCGCATTCCACGCAGCTCTGCTCACAATACCAACGTGGGAGAAGGGGAGCGAGAACTAAGGTACAAAGCGGCCTGGAAGATCTGGAATAGCGGAAGGGGGTGTTGTTATCACTGGCTCTCCCCCTGCTCTGGGAGAGGATAAGGGGCAGCAGACCAGCAGTAAATCAAGCTACAGACCTGCAACCTCAGCCATTGTTTCCTCAGTTAATTCAATCATGTCCTTTCATGTAACAGGGAAAGAGTGAGATCATGCTTGGGAGCAGATAATCTTAAGTCATAGGGCTGTGTTCAGTGATGTCTGAGAAACATGAATTTTCAGAAAACCTGGCTTATTCTCCAGCTACTCAAGTTTTCTGTCAGCACTGGCTGTGCCAGAGGAACCCAGAAGGTCTCTTTTAAAAAAGGCACACCCCAATTGATCATCTGTTGCTTGATGCTCCAATGGTCTTTTCCGGACAGACCTACCATATCGACCCCAGCCCCAAAGAGCTGCAAAGCCAGGTATGCCCCCCGCCCTTCAAATTCTTTCCCAGGCTAAAGGAGTGTTAATAAGCTAATGAATAGGAGGAAGTGCCCAGACCAACACACAGAATAATGTTGGAGAGGGAAATTTAATAGTTCATGCTATAGAGATGGTCAGTAGAAGAGGTGGCACTGAAGTAACTTAGGGCCTTTTGCTGTGATGAGCTGCTACGGTCCTTCCAGCCCCACCAAACGTGTTCTTTAGAAACCCCTGATGAAAGAACTTTACAAAGGCCTTGTAAAAGCCCAAATAAATTGTATTAAGTGTGTCCATTTATCCATTTTATGTCTATGCTTATGACTTGGTATAAAACTGATTCAGCTTTTCCTGCTTTTTTTTTTTTAAAAAAAAAGCACCATTAAAGCCACATATTCGTTCTTTACTAAGCTGTTAATCAAATGGCAAGGAGGGCCTTGGAAACCTGACAGCCAAGGCAAGTAAATAACATGGAGATTGCTGCTTCTTACCCAGTAAGAACAAGGTACTGGCAATGGTTTTTCAGTTATGGCCCCGCTACCAAATTCCCCTTTTGCAAGGGTGTAGAAGAGGGACTAATAACAGACCTTACAGCATCCTCATAAACCTCTGTTTTAACAATTCTGGGAACACCCCTTCAGATTTATGCCAGAATCAGTGGTAAGAATTTGACCCAGGAAATATAATATCACGTGCAGCACATAAGACTTCAGTGTCTTACAGTTTTGTCTGAAAGACTGAGGCCAAATTTCTGCTTTCACTTGCAGCAACATAATTATGTTGTCAACTGCTCCAAGGTTACCATCCTATTTTTGTCCTGTGTCTTGTTGTTTCTCAGTACCTTACCTTGATCTCTCTCATGTCCTTTACTGAAGATTCCTGCATGTCTCTTACATAATCAAACTTCTATTTCTTAAGTACCTCTCAACATTAAGACCCCCATTTCAGGTAACCAATTCACATTACCAGCTCATATCATAGCTGTTTATCCATCCAAGAGTTGGCGGTCTCAGCCCAAATCCCAGTCCACCTGGTAAAACAAGCAACCCCCAAGTGCAGCTGAAGCTAATGGTTAATTAAAATGTAACCAGCACTGTGCTAATTAATTATCCTTTACTGTCAAGCTCAGCACAGAGAATGAGATTTAAAGCCACAGGGACTGAACTATATCTTGGATCTCGGGTGGGCGAAAGCATTCTGTTGACCAGGATAAGAGCTGGCTTCAGGAGCATGCATACATCGTATGCCTCAGCAGCGTTTTGCAATCAGGCTTCTTCTGTCTTCATGCCCTCCCAGCCCTGGGCTGCTGCACAACACACTGCAGCAGTACCATCACCTTCTCTATGGCATTATGGGTCACCTGGCATCTCTGCGGAGGGGAAAAGATGAAGGCTCACCCCCGTGACCTTCCATCCTCCACTGGTTCTCGCCACTCTCCCTCCTTGCACAGCCCCCTCACCAGCCACTTATGCATTTGTGGACAGACCACCAAAGCAAACTGTTTCATCAGACACGACTGGCTACGGAGGCCAAAACAACCCCAAACGCCAGAGAGGAACTCCTGGGGCTGAGGCTGCTGGAGGACGACGCACACGGAGCTGAAAAATCCAGGCAGCCTGTGACAGCACAACTGTAAAGTAATTGTTAATTCTGCTGTTGTTAACAAGGATGCTCCAGTTTCTCTCTCACGTGATTTGTCCCGTGTCTCCCAATGACTGCTGCAAAACTAACAACCTGCCTCCTTACGGGAGAGACAGGCTGTCCCTAAGTCACCTTTCCCTCCCTCCTCCACATTAACAGTCAGCAGCAGAAGGCTGTCTCCTATCCTACAAATGCATTTTCAGAAAAAAAAAATACATTGCCTTTTTATCATCTTTGAAAGGAGCAAAAAAACGTAACAAAGCTATTATCCTGATTAGGTTTTACTAGTGAAAAAACGAGCTGTTATATCAGCTCATGATCTGGAAGAACAATCTTTCCATAGAGACAAGTATGTCTTGCTCTTGGTCATCAATGACTAGGATTTCCTGAGAGACAGGAGATGCTGAAAAATTCTTGTCTAACATCTTAATCCCAGTTTATTTTTACCCTTGGGTTTGAATTCCCAAAAGCTCACTGCTAATGCTTCAGCACTACTGCACATTAGCAGCCCGTGCCTGGAAAGCCGCCTGCTGCTGCCAGGCAGTCAGCTTGCACACTGCCTTGCACTGCCTTTCACAACTACAATAATACAGGATTCACTTTTACAGAGACTCTCTCGAAACATCATCAAAAAAGGATTCTTAAGAAACATCCCAACCCCCTTAAAAGTACAGTACTGATGGCAAAATAAACACTTTGCTTCAAATGTGTTTCCTCAAGACAAGTAGTTTCTCATCATTGGTGCATTCTTGTGAAAAAGTTGCAAAAAAGCCTTGCCATGCTGAGACAGCAAGCTATCAAGTAAAAAAAGGTAAAATATTGTATTTGCTAACATCTTATTTTATTCCATTTGTGTCAGAATTCAAACTTAAAAAAAAAAAAAAGACAAACCCCAGATGTACATATTCTATTTCTAAAATTGACTAAGAGCATCCACAAAAGTGCATTAGGTTCAGCCACCTCTCTGAAAGCCACATTATTGTCAGGAAAATGCATTATAAGATGAGCTTTTAAGTAACTCATTTGGAGCCAGCAGTTGCCCCAGCACACGAAGCATCGTTATCCGTGAACATGCATCCAGGATGGGCCAAACTCTGACCTCACCCCTCACCATCTCCTGGTGAGTCCATCTGTAGAGCCACTCATGGACAAACCACTTTGCAGAACCCTCCTGTGAACTGCACCAGTGAATCATTTAAAATCAGATAAAAAGGGGGCAAAGGAGAAGTTTTAAACGAGACCAAATCCTCTCCCCAGTTCACCGCGATTCCACTATCAAGTGGGTCAACACTCGAGGTGTGGGAATGTCACAGCACAGGGGCAGAAGGAAGCACCTGGGAACAGAAACTACTCAGAGGCTGCCCAGATCACTGAACCTGTCCGACCCGCTGCTGCGACCTCCTGGGCAGGATTTCTAGAGTTGGCTTATGAGGTTCCCTACTAAAGCAAGTAAAATTTTGCCAGGGCAGAAAAATCTCATGCATGAGCTCTCCAAGGGCAACCACACATCAACTTTGTGCCTGCATCTCAGAGCACTACCTGAAGGCAGTGAAGAGGCATTTAGACGTTACTTTGGAAATCACTGAGTTATGATTAGTAATCAACACTAAAAATGTAACACTGGCATATACATTTCAAAGTATGCTCGTCTTGGGAACTAACCCAGGTAGCTGATATAAAAATTATGAGGGTCTCAGACAACAGTTTGGCCCTACTTCCATCACAGCACTTTGCTTCAGTGGGGGCAGAAAAATCCTTGCGTAATTAAGGCTCTGGCACGAAACTCTTGCTGCTTCTTTAAACTGCGGCTGCAGTGCATCACGTTATCTCCCTAAGCAGCTATCCCACTTGAGCTTCCTCAGAGGTCAGCTATTCATCTCTGCTAAGTACATCCGGTGTAAAAAAGAAAATTCCTTAATCCTATTTTGTGTGCTTGTTTTCATATGCACAGCCACAATTCTCCACCATCGAGCCTGGGCCACACTACAAATATCCCAGTTTGCCACTACTGCTGTCTCTGCTGTACAGCAGACAGATGTTCACAAGGAGAACTTTGCTGTGGCTGGCTCTTAATTCTTACGTGCTATGGCAGAGGTACATAAAATTAACAGACATCATTACTTAAAATGCAAAGCAAGAAACTGCACAGATTTGCATGTCTACTAAATTATTTCAGGATTCAATTACTACCCAAGAAATACAGGAACAAAGAACATGATAAAAAATTGCTAGAATCATGTGCCTGTGCATTCACTCAAGGAGTTTATTTCACTTCAGTATATTTACCTAAACTTCCCAAGACAAGAATTCCCTCAAAGCTTACCATGGGATGAACATTTCCTTCTTGCATTTGGGCTCATGCAGGGCTCACCTGCCCCTCCACACATTACACATTGCAGTCCTAGCACATGCTTACAAAAACTAACCTCTCTACTTTTAGCTCCTTTTAAATAATGCTTAGCTTCCCGGAAGAAGAGGCAGCACCATGACCCTTCCATGCCATCCATAAACAACCATCAAGAGGAAAGAAAAAACCCCACCCATGGGGTGAGATATGAGAACACAGGTATTTGCAACTGGACCTCCCGGTTTTGTGCTCCTCAACACTGTTTTGGTGATCATGGGACTAGGCAGGCCTAGGCTCATCTGCCTGCCAAGTTCAACCTTGTTTTCCTGTAGAAAAAAATTATCCCGGCAAAACTGACTGGCCAGAGGGGCTGTTGTAAATAGGAGAAAAATGAAAAACCGTAGCTCCTACCCCAGCACATTCAAAGAGTATCACAACAGTCAAGCTAAAGCAAGTTCAACCCTCATTCAACAACACACTCGTGTAGAAGAACCTTCACCTGCACCTCCCTTACATGGGCTTACAGAATAGTGATGGCATTAATACTGGGCGTGTTTTTTCCCCAAAAGGAAAAAGTTGCCTTTGATAAAAGAAGGCGAGTTTGCTACACTTGGAAATGAAATTAACCAATCCAATCAAAAATTATTTATCACAGCATCAATCTTTGCTAACTAGTGAGTTTTTATGTATAGAAGAAGAATAGTTCCGGATTTATTTTAGTTTTAGACAGAAGAAACCACCCAGCTCCTCCTTTCTTGAATGACATCCTTTGTTTCTTGTCGGGCAGAGTACTGAAACATAAAATTTAATACTATATGAACAATTTCAACACACTATTTAGTAAAAGGCAGTAAAAAGTTTAATACTTTTTAAAAAAGAAACATCAAAAAGTGCATTAGGACTAACATGCATGTCCCCCAACCCTCTAGTCTGTATTATTACTTATTCATTTTCTCCTGTAACAAAGAGATGCACATTTTTCTTGGACTGTAGCATTTGAGCTGCGCGATCTATGCCAACCGCTGCAGCCAATTTCTGAGCATCATACTTGGAGTAGAGCACAGTACAGGTCCACGTAGCATCCACTCCATTGTCTGTGGCCTTCATCATATTACAAATCTCACTGTAGAAGTGGCAGTACGTTGGTAACTCATAGAAAATGAGGTTCCTAATGCCTTTTATTGTATACCTGCAGGAGAAAAAACAGAAATGCAACTTTTTTTGCAATTTTTACAAAGTGCGAACATTAAAACATGAATCCTACCTCAGCTCTATCAGTTTCCATCAACTTCAATGCACAATGGTTGTGGCTCAACTCCACAAACCCTGTATCATGAAGAATGAACTTAACACAGATGTGGAACTAAGGGCAGAGGGAAGGGTGGGTCTAATGCTGCCAGGCACTGTGACTTCCAGTAAAGTACAGACTAACACCAAATTCTGCAGTATGCAGCTTCTTTGGATTGGATTTTAAGACAGCAAAGCTTGACCAGACTGAGCCTCATGAAACATTTTATATGTGCCAACAGATCTTCTGCTAACAGAAAAAAATGTTCCATTAGGAACTTCCGAATAGCTCGTCAGGACATAGCAAATTTTCCAGGTGGCCTCAGCTTGCTGTATTGCATTATTGAACCACTTACATACCCTTTTTCCAGAATTGTATGTAATTATTGTGGCACAGAACACAAATAAAAGGCACAATCCCATTTTGCAGCCTATATCATCCTGTCCCAACATCAGTGGAACTTGGCAGCACTTACCTTCCTGAATAAAGCCCTTCGCATACCAAAGTATTAGTGTCTCTGCAAGGGACTGCTGGCAACATGCAAGAATTTTGAAGTAAACTGAAAAGCTCTTACTTCAAAAAAGTCCTCAGAGACATCCAACAGACTGAAAAAGTAACACAGCCCATCTATGATCAAGGTCAGGCTCTACTTCACAAACAGCACACATGCAATTCAGAGGGAAACTCAGTCTGCAATTCACCTTTTGTAAAAGTGGAAGCGTTCTGTGAACAATAAAAACTGCTTCTCTCCCTTGAGAAAGAACCGTCTTGCTCTGCAGACGCCAGCCTTTTTAGTGTATTCACAAATGTGAGTAAAATTCAGGTCCTCTTTCTTAAAGTAATTTCGAAGACGCACGTAGTCAAAATATGATGGAACATAAATGAGTGTGTGTGACATAATGGCATCGCGGTACTCAGGCAGAACTTTGTTGATGAAAAACTGAAACCTGAGTTAAGAAAACAAATATGTTTTAACAAGAGTTAACATGTATCTTTCCAATACTGACATGACCTCAAACAGGAATACCACCAGACAACAGACTACAGAAGATTTTGATTACATTTTTCCTTCCGTAACTTCTTAGGATTTCTAAACTTGTAGAAGATAAAAGGCAAAGGCTTTATCAGTACTGCCCAGTTATGGCAGAGACTGGTATTCCCTTCCCAGACTTTAGTCTTGAGCCCCTTTGGCAAGGAGAGGTTCAGTGCTCGCCTCCACCCACACAGGCCCAGCCTGCATCTGAAGACTAACGAAGGTGTACTTCTGTGGTGAAATCACATCGCGCTCTGCTGGAAACTGTACGCTCAGCTAAAGCTGAAATTGCAGTCATTAGGGCATAGCAAAATAGTCTGGAACACAGAGTACCTTGCATCTATTACTGAAGTTAAATTTTCAGCTTCTAGCCTCCGAAAAACATGAGGAAGCTGGACCACAACATGGCTAATAGAGCCGCTGAGCGGGACGTTGCGGATGGCCACCTGCGAGAAGAAAGTAGAACATTCAGGGAAGCAGCATTTCAAAGGCAGCCACACTCCAGCCAGCTTTGTGCTTGTAACTCACATCTGCAAGCAGTGCACAAGGCTGTTTTAAAGAAAGTTTTAAAGAAAGCTCCAATACAAAGCTATATTCAGGTATACACCCACCAGATCTGCTAACTCACTGCTTATGCCCTGACTTCCTCCCTTACACCAGCATTTAAAAGAAGGCTTTCAGCTCGTCCGGGAACTCACCTGCCCCACATAATTGAAGCAATGTTTGTTGAAGACAGAATTAATCTGGGGCTCCTGAAGAGCGCTAAACACCAGCGTCTGGCGGTAGTACTTGGACCAGTTATTGAGATTCAGCATTCGCACTCGGGAAAAGTCTACCCCGTGGGAATCCAGAGGCAGCAGGTTCATATGCTTCATCAGGTGCTACAGAAAGAGATAGAAAGACACCGCTGCCAGCTGCCATCCCTGCACCCAGACTCCAAGAGCCTTAACTGCAGCCAGAAAGTGGGCAGGGACCAGAAAGACAGCACAGAATACAAAAGGACTAGACAGCAGAAGATAAACCATCTCCCAAGACACAACTGTCAGGAATTTATTGACCACAGCAAGAGTCATTTACTTGATGTCCTGCCACAGAACTGAAAGCTACCGTCTCTTTAGCCATCAGTAACAGTAACCTTTGCTTCCAATCTTTTCCCATGGGACAAGTGTAATGGATTTGCTGGTTTGTATTGAAGTCAATGGGCCCAAGGTTTCTGAGCTAAAAGAAGCCCAAGTGCAGTTCCCAACGCATTCAGGGAGAGTTTGGGTGCAAGTGAAAAAATTCCCCTCATTTTGGCCCCAATGAACAATGTCTGGGACTGGCATCGCTGCCGCCACATGGCAGGCAGTCACACCCAAAGCAAAGAACAGCAAACAGGCTCCAGGACTGATACCTTGGATGTCATGTAGGCTCACATGCCTTTCCTGGGACCCCCAGGAAACCAGACACCTTCTGGCCTCATTCAAAATGTACAATAACATCGTTGTGTGCTGTCAAAATGCATGGCCCAAGTACCTCAAAGGTGTTTCTACATGCAAAAACCCAACCTTTCAACCTAGAAAACTTTTATTAACCAAAAGCCAAAAAGCTTGGGTACTACTGCATACTAGCCATAGCTCAAGAGCTTTATTTCATTACACATACAGGAAAATCTTCATACTGTGTAACTGAGGACATGACTAATGCTTGGTATCTCCACAGCCAGTGGAGACAAGCACCAGCTCCCATTCCTTTCTGGAGGAACCAGAGTTAGGGTGTACAGACTCCTCACACGGCTGCAGTCTGACTGAGACACTGGGCAGTCAGACAAGTGGCATATTTTCTCCCAGACGTGATTAAAGGAATCATCATTAGTTCATCCTGCAAGATAATTAAAACTGTCCAAAAAAATCTCTGATGAAATATGCCACCTAAAGCACCAAGTACTAAGATTTATAGAGAACAGGTGCTGAACACTACCAAAATCTGTAGAAAAAATACTCTTAGTGTAAGGAAAATATCAGGGTGGAGGCAGGAAAAGGAAGAAGCATGCACGTCTGGAATCAAGTCAATAAAAAAATAGCAATACCGTTCACTGCCAACACTCAGTCATACCTAAAATACTAAAAAGACACAGTACAACATAAAAATGGATACAAATGCAAAACGTACCAGCACATGTTCCCAGTTCTGCATCAGGTAAATATCTGCTTGATCAATTATGAGAATTTCTATTGATGACAGAAAATCAAAATCTCTCTTCTTCTCCCCCTCTGCACCAATAACAGTCCTCATACCCAGAGGAGAGGCAATGATGATATCTGATGAGTAAAATGGCGCGTATAGTCTCATACTCTTTTGAAGAATCGCAACCCCTGTCCAACAACAACCAACAGCATTTTCTTAGTTAAGGTCAAACATGTTCTTCCAGCAGGCTCTGTAATAGTAGCTCCCTACATTTCCTCTCCCTTAACACACACTAATGATTATACCTGGACAAAACCAATCTGTCTGAAACTCTTCTTTCCCTGAAGAGCGCTTACCCACAACCCACCCCATTTGACAAGCATTTGGCAGATTTTCATGAAGTTCAGCAAACTCTTTCAGTACTACTTTTTTCCAGATTTTTCATAGCCTGGACAACATTTTTTAACTGAAACACATTTTTTGTGATTTTCTGCTAAAAAGGGGGATGAGGAGGCTGAAGAACTTAAGGAAAAAAAGAAAGCAGAAATTATTAACTATTCCCTTCTCCCCAAATCCTAGACTTTGGTCTCTGCCATTAGGTACTATAGTAACTGTTACCTTAATCTGTCATGAAAGATTCAGTGTGGACCTCTTGACTATAAACTGTCTTTATTCACCGAGCCACAAGGATTGCTACTAAAACACAAAGGAAAAGGTTCTTTGTGTGACGATGGCTGAAAGCATCACCAGTCTTGCACATTCCCTGGCATTGCTTCTCACACAGCATGTTGCAGTGTACCTGCTGAACTAGCTTATGCATCACCTCTCGTGTTAAAGAAAGAGAAAGGAAGGAATCAGAGTTTGTTACCTATGTCGTAACTACATGCCAACATTGCTAGGACCCACAGCTTTCTGATCTGAAAAATCCAGATAGTCCAGACCATATTCAAACCACCTGCTACGGTCTGCCCAACAAAGGTGTCTCTTCAACTCCTCTCCCTCCCTGTGTGAAGCCAGCTATCATGGGCACAGCTGAAGGCATTTGCAAGAATTTCACAGAGACATCAACAGGGACACTTCCTGCCATCTATTTTAACTCAATGAGGAAAAAAAAAAAAAAAAAAGAAGCCACAACTGGTTGAATTTCCAGGACGAAGATATCACTTGTCACAGCACATACACAGTTTAACAACATCAAGTCTTTTTACATTTAAAAATGTGAAAGGGTGGTTTTCGTAAGGCATAACAAATGTGCTTTAAATTAGATCTTTGTGCAGAAGTAGCAGGGTGTGAGGCACAGTAAAAAAGAATAATTATTCTGCTTCTATGATTTGCTTCTGCAAGTAACAGCACTGAAAGCTTCTCTCTAAGCATTTCTTCACACACAGTTAAGTGGATCAAGCAGACTGTGACATGGGAGAGGACTGAGAGGAAAATTACTATGCTACTGAAAGGAGGACACTCTCAGAGAGATTTTCACTGGGGACAGAAGAAAGACAGAGCGGGACCTGCCTGCATCTTCCACTGTATCACTAAATCTCTCGGGATGACAATTAATATTTCAAGGGACAATAATTTCCCAAGCCTCTGATCTGTCAAGTTAGAAAAACTGCCCACTCATCCTGGCAGCTCCAGGAACCAAGTCAATAGCTAACTCTCTGCACACTGAGTTACTAAAACAGCATAAGATTACAATATTATGAAATCATCTCAAATTTGCTGCTTGTCCAAAAGTCCTCCTTGCTAGCTACCCTCTTTGCTTTCATGAAAACCATGGGCACCACAGCAGAAAACTGCTTTGCTCAGTACTGAGCTTTAATTTTGTTCCAACCATTACTGATTACAAGAAATGTTGTGAACGGGCTAATTAAACCCAAAAGATTTTTTTTAACAACATGAAAGACTTTGCTGCATAATCAAGGCTATTCTCTTTAAAATGAGGTGTGGATAGTCCTGCTACGATAAAGCAATCATTGCATTTTAAGTGACTCTGAACTTGATGTGAAAATAATTACTTTTGTATTTTCTCTTCCTTTTAAGTTTTGTCAAGGCAAGAAAGAGTTTCAGAAAAATCCAAGTTGCAAGTGCAAAACCAGCATTAGCCTAAAGTCTTTCCAGCACTTCCAGCCTTGATAGCTCCTAGACATTTACAAGAACTTGTTACTTCTCAGTTCTCTACAAGCTAAACATCATCTGTTCAGTAGGTCATTACCAATTCTGAAGTGGTCATCAATGTTGCCAGCAAAGACGGCTTCATAATCTTCAGGTCTTTTCAGGTTAGGGGGCTTCTCTTCTGGGTCAGAGCCAAACTCCCCCTTGAAGCGCTTTTTATTACTTACATCTATTTTTCTTTTCTCATTCACTTCAAGAAGACTGATGAAAATGTGCACAATTCGCAAAGCACATTCCCTGAAGGGCACTATCATCAGGACCTGCGCAGAGCAACAGTTACAACAGAAACAGAGGAACACTCACAGTTAAGTAATTTTTTTTTACTTAGATCTACTCCCATGGGGCATTCCAACAATAAAAATAAAACAATTCTGACACACAGCAAGGAGGCAGGATGTGCTGGACGCAGTGTACTCGGGAACGGGTACTGGCCAGAACTGCAGTTTGGTCCCCCCGGGACGTCTCACTACAGGGGAATTGAGAACTAAGGATATTCTCTTGTCCTCCCCACCTGCCCAGCAAGCAAGAGCTCCTACAATCCACAGACAGGGTCAACATCTGGCTCCTGGATGGGTGACAAGAGCCTCTACACAGCACTCTGAAACATAAATATCTAACTGGGGAGTCAACACAGAAACCACAGGCATTTGCCAGATGCGCAGCAAACACTAAAACCCAACTTTGAAACTGTTCAACAGATAGCTGGCACCACCAGTGACAGATTAGCCCTCGTTGAATCCACCCGGTTATCAAATAGGTGCTGTGAATCCAGGGAGCCTTGGCTTGAGGCCCACTCCACTGACTACGGGAGGCAGCCTTGATGATGGGACTGGGATTCCCTGAGATCTCCCAGTTACAGACAGATCTTTCCAGGCAGGTAAGTCCTTACAAGCACCTAAGGACATCCCACACTGGGCGACAGCCTGCACTAACACTGATGATCAATGTGAAGGCACCTTTCTGTACTGGTCGATTTAGAAATGGAATCGGGAAAAAACAACATGTTAGTCTGTAGTGATAGGGGGACAAAGAAAAAGCGGTCAGACCCATAGCTCAGCACAGAAAGGTGCTGACTGACAAGCCTGTGGCTGCTGCTTCTCACAGGGTATTTGCCCTGGCCATGGCAGACAACTTCCACACACGACAAAGGGGATGGGGAAGGGCACAGGCTCAGGAACGTGTCACCCAAGAGCAGCAACAGAAATACTTCTGGATAATCTATGTTTACACAGCCTGACCAGCCAGACAGGGTGGGGACGCGAGAACCACATTAACAAAGCCTCACCTTAGGTCTGGTGAGCCCCTGATCCCTGTAGTCATCACTGTCAGTCCCTGGCTTTTGGTTTCTTCGTTTGGTGTTGTTGCTGAGCACCTGGGCGTTTGCCTTCAGAACATGGTTCAAGGCATGCAAGCAGTAAACATGCCGGATTTCTTCTCCATTTGTTAAGGCATTCCTTTCTGGATAGAACAAGTCCCGGTATGTATTCATGATACAAAAGAGCTCTCTTTGTAACGGGGTAAAATAGGGATCGCTTGGTTTGTTCACTGAGGACAGAAATTGTTTATTCACTTTTGGCCAAGTGGATTCTAAAGGCTTGTGGAGATAAAGCTGTTTCACATCAACTTCTTTGTATGCTTTCAAAGTTTTCTGTTTCTCCAAAGTGGAAAAAAAAGTTAGTTGGCCCAGCCATGGCCACTGAAAAAAAAAAAAAGAGCCAAAGAGGAGTCATTTAAAAGCACATCATCACAGCTGTCAGTTTAATCAAGTTCATGAAATTCGAGAAGTATCTTTTCATAATAAGAGCTGAAACCTTTTTTTCAATATGCAATCTCTTCCTTAGAGTCTACCAGGGTGAATAACAATAAACGTGAGCTCAGTACATCTGAATGTATTTCACAGTGATAACTGTCCTCATTTTACAGATAAGAAAACTGAGGAAGAGGAAGGATGTAATTTCTGCCTAACCCATCCAGCAAATCAGTGGCACAAACCAGGGACAAGATGAGAATCCTAGAGTCCGACTACACTTACAGATCAGCTGCACTGAGGTATGTACTTTGCTTAAAGGCAAAACCTAAATCCCATTAGGGGCTAAACCCAGAAGTTGCAAATCCGTTGCTAAATGCAATCTTGTTGGAGCCCGTTTGATTTCGATGGCAAAAGCTACCAGTGTAGTAGGGGAAAACTCTAACAATTCTGCTGTGCAAATTGTTCCTATCTCTATAAAGTAGGTACACCAAGTTAAGCAAAGATACATCCTGCACTGCTTCAGCTGGCACTGGTATTTTTGGCCACCATATTCCAAAAAAAAAAAAATTAAATTAAATTAATCACAGCTTTGTTTCTGATTGACTAACCATTGGATACGTTCCAACGAATGTCACCCAGCATATGGCTGACCAGAATGCAAGGCAATCCTCCAAAACAAAATCAGATGTGAAAAAGTTAGGAAGCAAAGGTTTGTCTAAAAATGAGTATTTTGAAAAAGAATATTCTCTCTCAAGCAACAAGGTGGTTTTCTGGTGCTGTAATTCACCTATTATTTCTAGGATTAACAATATAACTATTGAATTCCCCTTTACCAGTTTGTCAATGTGTACAGACATATAGCCATCTTGAAGCAAGAACGTGATAGTGCATCACAAGTACTTGTGAGACCATACAGGGTCACCTCACAAATTCAGTTGTGGAGCACATGCCTGACATTGTGCTGTTAACACTCGGAAAACAGTCCTGCCTCTGCCCTGCGTCAAGAGTACTAAACCTGTGGTTTTGCAACTGCGGATCAAACTCTCAAGCTATGTTTTTCAGATGTGTCACCACATGCCTACTTAAAAGCAGACTTTAGATTTCAACTCTCACTCAGCACTAAGTGAAGAAGAAAGACTTCAGCAACAACACAGTGACAAAATCTTGATAATTCCAGTACCAAGAGCTAATAATAGCAATTATGAATCTATTTCACTTGTATAAAAAAAAGAGTTACTTTAACCCAGGACTCTTCAGGAACTCTGGATGGTTACAGAACACTCTTACCTTGCTTTGACTTGAAGTTTTAGGAAGTGTAGACATTTTTTCTACTTCTTTTTCTTCAAGTTCTTTGTCCATGTGCTGTTTAAATGGATCTATTTATAACGACAACAACAAAAAATCCTGAGGACTATTGTAGCTAATACTGGAATCAAGTTTCAGAACGGATTTGCAAATGGATGAGCAGTTTTCATGCTGGCCAAAAGCACAGTTAAAAGTAGTTATTTCAAAGCATTTGGAGATGAGAGAAAGGATGTCAAATTCTCTCTACAAGAACAGAGAGAACAGATTTGACAGATTGCTTTAAAAAGAGAAAAAGAAGCACTTATGGAAATACTAGAACTTTCAATCACAAAACAAATGTTGGACAGGCAAGCAATATGTAGTAGAAAAGACTGCAGCAATTTTCTGCTGTAAGCTCTGACGCATCCTTCCCTTGCAGGTGAAATAGGCTGTCGATAGCAAAGACCCAAGTGAACTTCATGTTCTTCTTAATTTATAAACAGTTCTGCTCAGAGCTGTGCATCTTTGGTCAGTGATATGAATACAGTTTGTGACAAAGCAGATAAAGACAGGCAAGTTTTGGGGAAGCGAGGCAAAGACTGCCTGAAGTGAGCAAAGGTCCGATTTATCTAATCAGCATTTCTTTTTGTAAAGATGAGACAAGGACCTGTAAGACCATATCCAAAGACACTGGCATGCACAAGCTCACGCAAAGCTTATTTTGAAAACAGAGCTTTGCACACTGCTTGCAGCACAGCAGCACTCACTGCATAAAGAAAATTAATTAGAGAACAGTAGTGCTTGCCAAAGGATATCTATTCCACCTACAAGTTATCCAGGCAAAAGTCAACACACTTGCTAATTATGACACTGTTGAGAATATCTTCCCAGCAACACAAATGAACAGGAGATCATTTAATTGTAATACAGGTTCTCTCTTCAATTGAGTTTTACTGATTGCAGCAGTTGTCAGATAAAACAGAGGGAATAATGTGAAGTATTTTCAGGAATTCTAGTGATCTCAGGACCAGAGCAGAAATCCATCCCCCTTCTGCTATCTTAGGAGACTCATTTTCTGCAATAGATTACAAAGCCCTTTTCAATCTACATGAACACACTGAAAAGTAGTGCATCATTTATAGGCTGAACAAACCTGTAAGGATTCTTAGCATGCAGTTGGAGAGCTACAGTTCTCATTAAAATGCAATGCCAACAGCCTAAGTAATATTCTCATGGTAACAAGAACGAGCTGTTTTTTCTATCACATGGCCCTTTGACGCTTCCACACATTTCATGTATCAGCTAGGCTGCCTCCCAGATCTAATGTCAGCTGCTGCTCCAAGATGACAAGCCAGCATCACTAGGGATGCTGCAAACATATTTCTTCTTCTCAAACTATGCCATCTGATATTAAAACTGCAGAGCATGAAATAGGGATGGAAGCTCTGCAAGTGCCAATGTGTGGCATATCACTGAAAGATCACACACCCGTGCACACAGTATGACGCATGGCGGGATGACTCCAGCACCAGAGCTCAGGTTGCATCCATCAGCACACCGCAGCATTGAGATTCTGGGCTAAACCCTTAAAAGATACCAGAAAGATGCTCCACTGATGCCTCCTGCCTTTCTGATCCTGGTGTAGTCAGACTCCTCTGCTCAACCTTCAAAATTCAGAGAGCCCTGAGCATTTGTCTAAATTACTGTGGCTGCCCCCAGCTTCCCAGAATCTCACCTAACTCCACTGAGCTGTGAAGGATGCCCTCACAGGTCAGCTTTGCAATTACCTCCCATCCCGACTGTGCCAAGAATATCTTCCACAGTCAAATGCAGGCCTGCAGGGCTCTTCATACTACAGCAGCTTTTAAAACTACTATTAAGGCAACAGAAGAAGATAATCCCTCCATGTACATTTCTAATTCCTGATATTTCAAGCGTCATCAGTCCTAACAGAAACTATGCACGAGGCTACAAAAAATCAGTGGATCAGCTACACACCTGCATTAGCGTTAGGCATCCCTTAGGTAACTGGTTCACATTTTGTACTGTGGGCAATACAATGAATAATGTAGGCAGAAAACTCAGAAGCTATAAGCATATCATCAGGGTGTTTGGTAATTTACACATGTTTACAGATACTCCTCTAGAGGCAGACAACTAAACATAAAACATACTGTGTTTTACCTTCTGGAAAGGCTTGTGAAGAATTGCTGTCTCTCTTATCCGCACTGCAATCTCCACTCTCCTCTTCCATGAAATTGGTTTCCAAGCTAAATTCAGATTCATGTTTCAGATCAGTAAACTCCTCAATTACTCCATGACTTGGGTCATAAGAGGTATCTGCACCATCAGTCTCATCCTGGCCAAGCGTCTGCTCCGCTGTGTCTGTAGCTGTGCCTTGTCAGAGAGAGAAACGGGTTATATTCGCCTGCAAAAGTTACTGTCTGTAGCTACCTCTTGCTAGCAAGGTTGTTCGCTTTGAGTGACCAACTTTTTTCCTCCCAATACTCTAACCAAGAAGATAAAAGCGGGCTTCGTATTCTACAGTAAAGGCAACTTTTGTCTCATGTATCAAATGTTACACATCGTATGTTTCCCCAGAGAAAATTAAAGAAATAACCTACTTGGGGAATGTAAGTTTTAGCTTCTAAAGACCTCAAATAACTGAAAATAATAAAAAGTTGCCATCTCTCTCACAGAATTTCTTTGCAGACTTCATGAATGAGGATCCCTCGTCATAATGGAGGAGGTTTCCTTCCAATTTACATATTCTTTCCTCTGCTATGAGGCAAATCCTTCCCTCCTCTCGGTGGCAGCAGCCAAGCCAGATGCTGTGTGAGAGAACAGCTTGCGTCTCCCACGAGTGGGTGAGAACCCCTGGTATGCTGCTCCATGTGGATTTCCTCTGTGCTGCCGCACAAACAACATCTGAAGAAGCAGCAGTGGGCTGTCTGCCGGAAAATGAGCACAGCTACCCTCTCCCCTGCTCAATCCTGCAGCAGCTGCTGCTCCCACCCACACAGAGGCAATGGAACAACAGAGTCTCCAAGCCAGAAGAGCACCCAGCCAACAAGCCAGCCTGCACCAGCCAAAAACATAGATTATTCAAACCATCCAACTGAAACAACATTTAACAAAGCCTTCTACCAAACTACCTTTTTCCCGCTCTGGTACATCATCCTTGTCTTCTTCGCCTCCATCTGTTTCTCCAGCCTCCTGGGACCCTTCACTGTCCATTTCTGTCTCACTTTCCCCAGCTTCTTCTGATTCACTCTCATCTTCCTCTTCCTCACTCTCAGACTCAGGAGAGGTCTTCAAGGTAGCCAGGAGCTTATGATATACAGAGACCTGTTCCACTTCAGTCTCCGAATCGCTTTCTGCACTCGATTTATCAGAATTCTCAGACTGGAAAGGAAAACACAAGTGTAACACCAACAACAGTAACACCCTATTATGCAGCAGTCAAATACCCTCACCTCTAGTTCCCATGTTATGTTTTCCCTGTCCCATCCTACCCTTATGCAGATGCAATGGAATTTTTTTAAAAATCACTGTTTTATGCAAACAGTTATGCTGGACACCTCCATTTAGATTTTGAAACCATCTTGGTAAACTTAGGCTGAAGTGCCTCATCCTGTTCTGATTTGACTTAGAGCATCACAAAATCCGGTTCTTTCAGTCTCAGCTGAGTGAAGACATTTCATCTCCACATACAAGGCATTTACTCAACTAGCACTGGATTTTCTTAAGAAAATCACACACAGAGCAAAAACTGTAAAAGGCACACGTACAAGGGACAGAGCTCACTGAAAATGCTTCTGGCTTTCAAGAAGGTCAATGAAACAGCCATCAGCTGACAAGAGTCCACTAGGGAGCTGGTGAGGTTAGGCTTAGATGTAAAGCTCGAAGCTTCAAACAAGCCAGACTTGAAGCCAGTTCTGTCCTGGGCTCGCACAAACCAACAACAGTGAGCCAGGTTACAGCCAAAATTATAGTTTTACTCCTTTCTTAGTTCCTTTCAGCCCAAAAAGGAAAAATCAGTAAATGCAATATTAAAATACAAAATTGCTAAAAGAAACAAATGAACCACAATAATTTATTTCTCCACACTGAAACTTTGAAGTCTTTTATTAATCTGACGATAAAGGAGATTACCAAATCCTGATTGAAAAAAAAGTAAAGCACTGGCAATCTGAAGAGGAGAAATAAGCGTTAACATATTTCTTTTTTCAACAGAGAATGAAACGTCTCCTAATTAATGCAACATTATGTTTATTAATATTATTAAAACAACTTAAAGCATGATTTACTTTTCACTGTGACTAATATGCAAAAAACCAAGAAGAGCTATGATATTTCCTGCTGCTTCTGCCCTCTTATGGTATTACAGTTTTCAGTTAGGCACTGCAGAGAACAATTCAGAGTCACACAAAAATCACATTAGTTTTTTTTTTCTCCCTAAACACAGATTTTCTAAGGGGAACAACTTGATCAACCTGAGTAACTTGGTAAAGTGAAACGGTGTGTGTTTCACTTCAGTTCAGTGTTCCACTGAACCACGCGCAGATGAAAGTAAGGAAAAAATTAAAATACATTACCAGGTCACAGATTTGAGCTGCTTCTGGTTTTCCAGAAACCCTGAAAAGAAAGCACTGAAATATCTTACTCTGTCAATGATGGATAAAAGAGATGAGAAGGAGAAGGATTTGCTAAGTTATACAAGTCTTAGAGAAGTTAAAGCTTAAAACCAAAGCGTCACATGGTTCTCCCTAACAAAACAGACTTGGCACTCACCCTGGGAGGTTACCAGTGAAGCCGAAGTGCTCAAGCATTATAACTGATCAGGAAGTGAAACGTTTTAAAGCAGAATCTGGCTTTAACCAGACAAACCGGTGTTAAAAGGAATCTAACTACAAGGGCAGCTTGCACAACAAAGTTAGAGCCTACCGCTAGCCCTACAAGGTGGGGAAAAGACACATACTGCAGGAAAACAGCGCTAATTAACCAGTTCGGGGACTGCAAGCCTGCGAACAAAACCCTGCACAGTCGGAGCTTAACCTAACCTCAACTCTTCCAAAAAGATGCGGAGTCTTGAGCGGGACGGTGTCACTGCAGCGGGTGGGACCCAGGACGCCGCTCCCCGGCCGGCCAGGACTCCGCCTTCCCGCCCACGGACACACGCCGGGGCACGCACACCCTACAGATCCCAACACTATCCGCCTGCGCCCAAGGCCACACGGCGTCAAACCGAACAGGGGACCTGGCGGTGGCTTCCGCGCCGGCTTCTAAGCCTCTGCAGCGCGCCGCCCACACCGCACCCGGACCAGGCTCCCGCGGGGGCAGCGGCACGGTGGCCTATCCCGCCGAGCCAGCCACGGCCCGTCACCCCGGCTCCCGGTGCTGGACTGCGCAGCCTTTGCAGACAGGAAAGGGCGTGGAAGGAGCAGGGGAGAGCCGGGCCCCGGCAGGCCGAGGGACGGGACTGACCCGCCGCCTTGCCGCTCCTCAGGACAGCCTCCGGATTGCTCGGGAGGAACTCGCGACACTCGTTTCAAGCACACCCCAGCCCGGATTTCCCGCCTTCCTTTTGTCTGTGGAGATTTCAAGCTCACGAGTAGCAATGCACAACGCACTCCCTCCCTCCCCCGGGGAAACCCTCCGGAGACCAGCGGGGCCACTCGGGCCCGGGGCCCCAGCGCTCACTTGTCATAGAAAGGGTGCTCCTCCCCGAACTCCCTCAGGTGCTTCTTCTGCTTCTTGCTCAGGCCGCGCAGCAGCTCCCGCTCGCCCCGCCGCTTCCCCATGCCGGCCCCGGCGCCCGCGGCGTGTGGCGCTCCGTGGCGCTTTACGGCACACTCGTGGCGCGACGCTGTCGCGCTGCCGTACGGCCGAGCCGGGCCGGGCCGGGCAGAGCCCGGAGGCGGTGCGCGCAGCGCCCAGTGGCGGCGGGGGCCGGTGCCGCGCCTCGAGCAGTTGGTTGGAGCCGCGTCTGGGGAAGGCTGCAAATGGTATATTCGCGAACACATGACCTCTGCTCAGCAGTGCTTTCCTAAACGCTTTCAACAGCGCTAATCTGTTTGTTTTTTTTTGTGACAGTGCCTGCCAGCAGGTGCTGCTGTGATCATTTATTCACACTTCTTTCGACAATAACGGGGAGGGTTTTGCACCTGCTTGCGAGATTTGNAACAGTGAGCCACGTTACAGCCAAAATTATAGTTTTACTCCTTTCTTAGTTCCTTTCAGCCCAAAAAGGAAAAATCAGTAAATGCAATATTAAAATACAAAATTGCTAAAAGAAACAAATGAACCACAATAATTTATTTCTCCACACTGAAACTTTGAAGTCTTTTATTAATCTGACGATAAAGGAGATTACCAAATCCTGATTGAAAAAAAAAGTAAAGCACTGGCAATCTGAAGAGGAGAAATAAGCGTTAACATATTTCTTTTTTCAACAGAGAATGAAACGTCTCCTAATTAATGCAACATTATGTTTATTAATATTATTAAAACAACTTAAAGCATGATTTACTTTTCACTGTGACTAATATGCAAAAAACCAAGAAGAGCTATGATATTTCCTGCTGCTTCTGCCCTCTTATGGTATTACAGTTTTCAGTTAGGCACTGCAGAAAACAATTCAGAGTCACACAAAAATCACATTAGTTTTTTTTTTCTCCCTAAACACAGATTTTCTAAGGGGAACAACTTGATCAACCTGAGTAACTTGGTAAAGTGAAACGGTGTGTGTTTCACTTCAGTTCAGTGTTCCACTGAACCACGCGCAGATGAAAGTAAGGAAAAAATTAAAATACATTACCAGGTCACAGATTTGAGCTGCTTCTGGTTTTCCAGAAACCCTGAAAAGAAAGCACTGAAATATCTTACTCTGTCAATGATGGATAAAAGAGATGAGAAGGAGAAGGATTTGCTAAGTTATACAAGTCTTAGAGAAGTTAAAGCTTAAAACCAAA
>VZTO01002274.1:67540-105088 GCA_013400615.1 Syrrhaptes paradoxus
GGGTGGGGGCAGGGACTGTGTGAGCGGGTGTGTGTGGTTTGGCCCCCAGCCAAGGGCCAACCCGCCACATCAGCTCAGTTTCTTCCTTCACATTATATAGTATATATAGTAAAAAATGCTATTATGACTGAATACTAGGAATGAGAAAGAGGAAGAACAGCTTGAATTTGAGGAAACCAAACATCTTGAAGGAAGAACTAGGCAGTGCATCTTCTCATAAGGGCTTTGATTAACTGATTAACTTCCTCTTTTTTTTTTTTCCTTGATGCATATTGGTGTAAGTGCACAGGCAGCTTTCTTTCTATCACAAGTTGACACCAGTATATTGACTATCTTGAAATATCCCTCCTAAAACACCTTTGGACCTCTCTACTGCTAGAAAATGCAGACAATCTTCAAGCTCAAGCTTGGTTTTTGTCTTTCAGGTATTTCTCATTAAGATTGTCCATTTGTGTCTAATAATAACACTGGTACTCTTTTCTTTTGCGACTGTATAAAGCTTTGAGTGCTCTTGATAAGTATGATCTGCTTGTCTTGTCCCAGTTGGCTATTCCTTCTGTAAATTCTTTTAATAGCAATCAGATCAAAGCCACTCCCTTAATACTGATGCACATTCCTGCAGCTGTGTCCTTCCTGCTAACCTAGTAAAGGCAGAAGTGCTTAATGCAGTCTGAAGGTAAAGTCAATTATGACTTTGTACCCAGCATTATCTCCTTGGACTCAGGGTAAACTAACCTTCAAAGGAGTTGAGGACTCTTTTGCTATTCATACTGTTTTCCCCCTCAAAGCGTAAGTAGTGTCCACCTAGACTGCATTGCAATGACCAACCAAGCCAGTTTACAAAAAGGCTCTCCCTTTCCCTGTAATGCACTGTTTGTCTTATCCACAGTGACATCTTCTAGTATCCACTGGCTTTCCAACATGTCTCTACTCCAAGCACTTCATTTGGTTAGAGACGTCAGCCTGCGGAAGTCTCAGATTTGCACTGTGATTTCTGTTCTGTTAGGAAGCGGTTACTAAGATTGGAAATGAGGCTATTCAAACTGTAGGAGCCTAGGAAGGTCTCAGTATGCCTCAGTGTCCTCTAAGATTGTGCTTTTTTGACTTGCTACAAGTTAATATGCAAGCTGTATGTACAGCTGGGATTCAGTTACTTCAAAGAAACTACAACAAAAAATTAGTAACAATCTGTCATCCCCAATATTAAAATCTGGCATCCCTAACATATACACAAACATGAAGTAGATTTTGCAAGTATTTCAGAATTCAGAAGCCATTCAGTATCAAAATGAGATTAAGAATTTATATTTTTTTATATATACACACTTTTATGTATATACATAAATAAAAATAAATTTTACCTTTCTACAAACACGCTACAGATGACCATAATTCTTGATCACAGAGTAGTCAGACTTCATCACTTTATAGCTGTTCAGTCAACACGGACTGGAGTTACAATCAATAATAACTTGATGACACAAGATTTTACAAAATTACTTTATAAGAGAACTTTTATTGAACAATAGACTGTCTCAGTAAATTAGGCAGATAGGAGCAACTAATTTCTGCACTAATGGAGCCAAGTACCTGGTGAGTTCATGACTTGACTTCAGTTTCTTCTACTTGAGGTAGTGTATCCCAAACTGGTTCCCGAATGTGTTCAGGTATTTTCTCTATCTTAGTCTAAAAGGAAAGCAAAGCAATAATTTATTATACCAACCAGTTAACATCTAACTACTGTATTTATTCTGGTTTGAGACATTTATCAGATTAAAAATGCCACCTAGTGGCGTTTCCAAGCAATACAGCCTCTTTACAGTTCAACACTGGAAAATGCTCCTTCCCAACTACACACATTTCCTCTGACAACTTTTTAAAGACTTCAGCAGTTATTGGTACTTGCACCAGGACTTAGTTACGTAACAGTTAATAATGTGAGATAGAAACTTACCTTTTTTACTTCCATGGCAACCCCTTCAGGTAAGTTTCGTTGAACATACTCCAAGTAAACTGCAGCAGTACTGCTTGTTAGGTATTTTAACTAAAACAGAAGTGATGTTTTTTAATGAACTACTACTATTAATGCTTCAAACAAAATAATAAAAAAAATATTAGTTTTCCCTAGCTTCTCTAGCTCTTGCTATGGGACCAAGCATCCTATAGGGAGGCAGCTTTCATAGTATTGAACAAGGCAGTTGAGTTGTACACAACTACGTTATACTAGCATGAGAGTTATTTCACTCCACAGAACCGTGCATGCTGCCTGTGATCACATGCACTGATTATGATGGAAGTGGTGGATCTTAACACTGCTGGTATCAGATGAAATTAATTACAGGTTATGCAAGAAGTATTAGCTTTGTATACTCTTGAAGTTCAAGCTTGTTATAAATTCCGCAACTCCAGAATTTCACTGAATTACTGATTTTCTAGTTTCTTCTGGATAGCAAAAACAGTGCTTATGGTCTGTGGGAAGCTGTTTAACTGCAGTAATGTCTGGTGACTTACAGCAAACTCCCACTTTGCTAAGCACTGTGCAAATATACAGTAAGACACCCAGGAGCCACAACATGCTGGCAGTAAACCTTTCTTCTAAGAAAGTCAACCACAACTGTATTCTAAACCATACAGAAGCCTGTGTCATCAACCACAGAGCTAGTGGTCTGTATGTGCTTCCTTTTTCGTATTTCCTCCAGGCAGTCTTAGTTTGGCACATTATGTTGCATAGGGCAAAAGTATGCGTGTTCAAAAACATCAGACAAACTCACAAAGAGCAGAACCTTTCATGACTGGTATTGGCCATCATTTAGCTGCATCTTTTTCCCTTCCTGAGAAAGCTCCTATCCCACTGATTCTCGGAAACCAAGAGTATAAAACATATAAAGATAACCCTCAATTCTACCTTGTCTTTTAATCATTCTTTCAGCTGTTAAGATGATGGTCAAAATCAGCCTCTTAATACGAAAATTATGTAGGCTGTACATTCAGAATAACTTGTGTTACATTTGATGTACCTAGGTCAGCTGTTTTCTGCTATTCTCTGCCCTCTCCTCCCCAACCCAAGTACATAGGAAGTTGGTGTTCACACCTGAACTAACATCTATTAACACCTTTGAATTGTGCACTTAGAACATTTTTTTTTTTTTACATCTTTCTTACCTCCAAACACATGTAATGAGTTCTCATTTCATATTGAACTCTGTGCTTCTTGTAAATGTGTACAGACTTTAAAAGTGTCAATCGTTCTATCTTCTTTGGAGGTTTATGTCTGAAAAAAGCACAAGAAGAAAATTTCATTTTATATAAAGGATGCTAATATATATTATCTGAAAGACTATGCTGAAATTCCTGTTCTTATTTGACATTTAAAAGATCCACAAGGAAGTATTAAACACTGGTACAGTTTAGGATTAACCCACATGGGCATGGTTAATACTCCGGTACTAACCGGCATTAGTTCAGGGAAGCTAGAGCACTGACAACTGTACTTAGAGACTTAGAGTACAGTCAATATTCTTCATGTAGTTAAAATGCACTTCTATTACAGCAGTGCTGAGTGTAGAACTGCTGCTGCTTTCTCATCTAAGAAGCACTATATTTATAATCTGAGAAAAACTGTCAGATTACAGCTCTTTCTTCCAAAAGAGAAAATACTTCTAAGCACTGAACCAGAATTGCAGTAGGTGACATAAGAAACATCTGACACCATGTCACTCTAGAGATCAGTTACTTACACTTTTTCAACAGAGATGCCAAGTTCTTTAGCTGCAAGCACTGCAAAATATTCATAGCTGTCCAACACAGCTTTATCGTGACCTTTAACTAAAAGGGACAATCTCTTGTACAGTGTTTCTGGCTCATCTGAAACAGACACCTGCATTTTTAAAGAAAGGACAAGAGTTACCACTCCATGTTCTCCTTAATTAATGCATTTTCTTAGCCTGTGCATCCTATTTGTCAGAGGACAAAAAACCACACTGTTAGCTGCTTATTTTAGTTTATCTGCAAAAAGCTGACAGTATTACCTTGATTAACCATTTTCCCTCTTACCAGGTCTGCGAAGAGATACCTAACTTCTGAACATTCAGGTAAAATTTATTCATCAGAAAAGGAAAGGGAATGTCAGATAAATAAAAGGAGGACAACAGTAGCAAGGGCAAGAATGAAACTCATTGTTAAAGCAAGTCTGAAGCAGCAATATTTGTATTTTAAACAGCAACGTGAGAATACCCAAAGACTCTGCTTTGGTATAGACAGTCACTAGAACATTATAGACAATAACCAGAATTCTCACTTTACTAAGTCAGATATAGGGCTACTTGAAACATAGCAGGCTTCCCCAGGCACATAATCTTTTCTGTTTGTCCAGGTACAAGTTTATGACTTTCAGGCAGAACTTCAATTTCTGATGGCCTGGGCTCACTGACCATCTGAAAAGCCTTGAAGTGTCCAGGAAGCACTCATTTTCCCACAGGTTTACTCCCAGGCAGTTTAGCACACTACATCTAGCATGCATCAGACATGACAAGAAGGCTGGGTAGGCACTACAGACCTAATACTGCCTGTAAGATTTGGGCTTGCTTGCGTGTATTACACAGATTGAACACACACGTTTTTGAAGTCCTACTCAAAATGGAGGCATTCAGATTCTAAAAGCAAGAGCCTCCCACCTCATCAGCCCTGGGCTCCCAGCTTCCAAGCCAGAGACAAAGGCCTTAGGCTGGCTAAGCTGCTGTAGGCGCTGAACTGAATGTGGCCAAAAAGCTGATATTTCATAGAGTTACAGCAGGAAAGTGACTAAGAGGCAACTGCGAGCTACAGAAAACTTGTGGGGAAAAAAATTTCAAATACCAGTAATCTAAATTGTTTCTCTACAGAAAGCTCGACATCACTAAGACAAAAAAGCTGCAATAAAGGACTTCCAAGTTCTTCTGTACACCCTCTTTGTTAGTAAGAGAATATACAAAATACCATTTTATGAAACACTTACCAAAGGATTAGTCTTAGGCTGTGTATCAACATGGGATCCAGCCAACCGTACTCCCATCAAGTCGGATTGTCTAGAAATGTGGTAATGGGGAAAGCATAAAATAAGTTGTTGAAGTTGGATTTTTTTAGGGAGTGTGGAGGAGAAATGGAAAGAAGGAGGGCCTTTTATACTTACAGAAGAAAACACTGCTTTTGCATAATTCTGCTTGCATAATTGACAGGAAAAGCTGATCCCTACATAAAATAAATAGGTTATGGTTTGGTTTTTTTTTTCCACACACTAGAAAGTAGCCAGTTAACATGGGTTTATTAAAGGTTACTTTTTTGCATATCAGAACATAACAGTCCTAGGCACTGATTTGCCAAACTGGAAAGTTTGGTCTATCAGAAAACACAGGAAAACAGGAGCACAGAAATGTATTTTTTATCTAAAAAAGGAACACATTAAGGAAACAATGTAACAGTAGGCACC
Source organism: Syrrhaptes paradoxus (assembly GCA_013400615.1). Lineage (NCBI taxonomy): Eukaryota > Metazoa > Chordata > Aves > Pterocliformes > Pteroclidae > Syrrhaptes > Syrrhaptes paradoxus. Next base: position 73,005 of record VZTO01002274.1, read on the forward strand.
TATTCAGGCACCTGAATAGCAATCACAAGGCATTATTTTTAGCAGAAAAGCATATTTTGTGTGGCATCAGATACAATTTCTCTATATGGTAATGTTTCCTTTTTAGTTTTACTTTCATAGTACAATATCTATTAGTTTTGTCAAGAGACAAGTCTAAGTAGGACTTGCTATTGTAAAAGCAACTGAAAATGGTATCCAATAAGTGCAAAAATTCAACCTCTGAACTTAACCTGAAATTTCCCATTTTTTCAGCAAAAAGTTCCTTGTGATTTTGGACACTTGTTCTTTTGAAGAAACATGTAAATAGAAATACTTCTAACAAGTAAATGAACTATATTTAAAAGATAACATGATTTTTCTATGTTAAAAAGGGAATACACGTTAATCAATATATAACATCACTGTCTTTCATAAGAAAAAATCGCTCCTTTTTGAATGTTATGTGGCTTCTAGCTTCCTTCCACTAATTCTCAATTTGGCAAAGTAATAGCCTACTTGAGGGGAAAAAAAAAGGAACAAAAACTCACTTGCTTAAGAGAAACTTGGGGCTGCAGCAGAATGCTGAAGCAAAATTAGCTACTTAACCAGCCCCTTATTTAACAGGTGCTGGAGTCATAGCTTTAAAAGAGAAGAGAGGAAGCCCACACATCAGTTATGTAGGTGACTGTATAATCAAAAAAATCAGGAAACAGTCAGAATTGACACTTTTCCAGGTAATCTTAATACAGTCACTCATGGATATGCATAACTATATAATGCTGCTAGGTCCCTAAACTTCCCCAGTATGCATTATATATTAATTATAGATCAACAGAGAATGAAGCTGTTTTCTGAAGTCATTCTACATCCAATACAGAAGATGACTGCAGGAAGAGGCAGGAGACGTTCCTGTTTACAAAGCTGACTGTTGTTTGGAGAGCACTGCTGAATGTCTCCCCTTAGGCAACGCTTTCAAATCCAGATGTTAATAGATAAGCGCTGGTGGTACATTCTTAAGTGCAGGACAAAAAAAGCAGCTTTAGGAGTGCTGAATATTTGCCACTATAGTTGATGACCCTTCAGAATGTTACAAAGTTCAAGCTGGGAACCACTTAAGCCTTAATAACTAAAATTAGAGAAATACACCTGACAAAATTATCTTAATCTTTGCACCTTAATGCTCTGTGTCTGAAGTTAGAATATTGCCTCCCTTTCACTCAATGCCAATATGAAGTACACCAACATCATCACCTGACATCACTTCAGGGAGCAGACAGGCCCATGAGCACAAAACTGTATTCAGTCCCGAGCTTGAACTGCGTGTGTAAGTATATGGCACAGAACCTGACCCCAGACAACAAACACAAGACTACTGACTAGAATTGTAACTAAAAGTTGTATGTGTTTTGGTTTTTGTTTTGGGGGGTTTTTTGTTTGCTTTTTTTGTGTGGTTGGTTGGTTTGGTTTTTTTTTTTTTTTTTTTTTTTTTTTGAGTGTATGCAGTCTCTGCTATGTATTCTTTTACTTCAAACTGCTTGACCTTGTAATACAGATTTATTATTTGCATATCAAGATATGTACACACAGTATTTTGTGTTATGTGGTTTTGGATACAAAAATTTCAGTCTTTGCAAACTAAAGATGAGTAAAACAAAACATGATGAAACAATAGATTTCTATCGCACATACTATGCTCCACAGCTTTTACAACACTCTACGAGTGTGCATATTATCCCCACCACATGCCATCTCCTTTTGTTACTAATTATACAGGTATGCATCGAGTCAAAAGGTTTTGTAAAATAAAGGTGTTCTGTGTAAATTTTGACAAAATGATACATTGAGTACCCCAAGTAGTAAAGATGGCATTCAGAAGGCAGCAAAGTGCATTTTAACAGCTTCTTTCATTCTCTGATTTAAATATACTCGATGTGATCTTGCTAATGGCCATCAAAGAAGGTGGGAGACACTGAGACTGCAACATAACACAATTCAATTTCCTGTGTGAACAAGGCCTTGCACAAAACAAAATTAATCCTCTCCTAATGCAAAATAACCTTCATTTTGTTTGGCTGAGAGATACTGAAGTACCCAGGAGGCAACCGATGCCTGGAAGGTAACCACAACAAAACCAGAAACTTTTGAGGACCCACTACGCTGACGAGAGCTGGCAGACACACAGCCCCACGCTGCAGAACCCCAACCCTCCCGCAGCCAAAACGAAGTTATTTGGGCTCGCCCATCCCATCTCCCGCCACACACACCCACCTGACAGAGCCTCCGCCACAGCCACCCAGCCGCCATCTTGTCTCCACCCCCCAACCTAGCAACCGTAGCGAACGGCCCGGAAGAGGAGGGGCTTCAGCTGCAATTCCGGAAGTTCAAGTGACTGAAGAGCGCCCCCGCAGCCATGGCGGAGCAAGTACCGCTGGTGGCCGCTCTCGGGGGTGGGGAGACGAGTCGGGAGCGGCGCCATACGTCCTCCCGACTCGTCTCCCCACCCCCGTCCCCGCCCTCCCCGAGCGTTGCCTCAGTGAAGGCCCCACGAGGTAACGGCTCTCCCCTCACCTCTGCGCGCGCACAAAGCGTTTCCCGCCAACGGTCGCCTTCTCCCCACCGCTCCCCTCACACACGCTGCCCCCTCCAGTTTTTTTCAGGAGAAAATGTTTCCGTCCTCCACGGCTGGAGGTCAGAAAGCAGGAATTGCTCGTTTTTCACTTCTCTTTGCTGAAGGTGAGGTTTCTTCAGCTTTCTCCTCCGCTCCGAGAGAAGTTTTTTTTACCACAAGAAAACTCGTGTCCACCCAACTGTATGGAGGTGAATACTTTTTTTTTTTTTTTGGTCTGGAACAATTCTTTGAAAAATAATCAAACATAAACTTAGTTTTCAACCTTCTCCCCCTCTTAAAACTACAAAAAAAAGTATACAGCCTGAAAACCCAGCCAAATCTATTTTACCAAAGTATAAAAATAACTGGAAATGTCATAAACCCCCCTTTCTTTTTATACATATAAATAGCAGTTAATATTATAGCACAGGTTCTGACCAGTACCAAATATTTAAAAAGAGGGGGAATAAAGAAGTACTAATTCATGCCTCTAAGCCATCCTCACACACACATCCAGGTAGCAGTAACCTGAAATTAACCTGTGTGCAAGTCAAATGCTAACAGCAGGAACCTGAAACCAGCATAGATCACAAATGTATTTTTTTTATTTTGTTACTTCCTCTGCCACCTAAAATTACAGTCTGCTTTTTACGCTAAAGCACCTAAAATATTTACAACCATCTTCTAATAAAATAACAGTTAAATATTGAAAATAAGATTTTTCTCATAAAATATGTTTTCTGTATGTACAGGTTTTATCAAAGAGGACTAAGTTCAATAGTGAACAGTTTTCCATCATAAACCATCATCAAGAAAACAACTTTTCTGAAATAAAACTATGTCCAACTTATGTACAGATAGGCAGAACAGCATCTGTTTAACATCAGCCAATGCAACACAATAATAATGAAGTCAAAGTTTGAGGCCTAATTGTGTACTGCTTAAGAAATGTGCATTTCTTTTTTTTCTTTTATGAATAGCTTCTTTGGTTATCGTTCTACCTTCCTGGCTGTGAAACAAAACAGTACCCAATTAATGTTACAAAACCAGGCATATATGTGTGTTTATAGATTTATATATACTAGGTTTAGCAAAGATGCCTGTCCAATTGTGGCTAGAGAAGTTCCACTGTAGATTCTTCACTAAAGAGCTGCTCTTCAGAATCAAGCCCACTAATTTCTACTATATTTCACTCCGTTCTTCAAGCAGAACTCTCACTGACTTCAGTTATCACTTTGCTTTAACACTGAAGTTTTTTTCCCACCATTAACAGGGGCATCTGAAAACATGTTTCCATTTTCCAGTGTGGCAGACTTTCTCAGAAAGGCCCTTTAAACTTCACAATACAAGTTTGGAAGAGAGTTGACTGCCAGTTTGTTTCTAACACAGGCTCCTAAAAGCCAACACAAGTAATAGCTCACAAAAGCCTCCACTTTACAAACCACTAAGACTTGTAAAATCTGCAAAATTTATCAGTGGATCTAGTTGTCAGCATACAGGTGAGCACCCAGCCTGTGGAACCCGGGTTGCATGGCCCCTGTAAAAGTAACATGTCACAGCATGGACACAATGTGACACATGGAATGTGTTGACTGGCAGTTCGGGGAATAAAAAGGCAGCTGCTGCCTGATCTCCTGAAAGTCACAGGTACAGGAATTGAGAACATCATCCCTTTTTACAGCACAGGGAGTGAAATTTCACTTGCTGGTCAAAACCAACTAAAAAAACCCTTCTGGAACAACCCCCAAAAACACTAAGACAAACCACATACACAAGAACTGCACTAACCTGAAACTGAGAAGGGATTTCCATTCTCTTGAAGGGTTGTTCTTTAGTATCAGAATATTTGACCTCAAGTAGAAACTTCAGGTCATTTGGCTTCACATATTTGGCTTTGACAGAGAAGGCACCTCTGCCAATGAGTCCCACTGGTTTTGAAGTTGTGTGGTCTGGTACTCCTATACAAAAGTGTCATGGTTTACCCTTATTTTGCATAGTTATGCAAAGAAGAAAGACAGTAGAAAATAAGATCCATCTCTCACATCCTGCTTAAGATGTTAGGAACGTGGCAGAAAACCCTCAACAAAACAAAACCCAACCCTTAAGAAAAAAACACCAAACAACCCTGAAATCTGGAAGATCTGAAATCAGTCTTATAAAATATTTTACAAAGTTAGCAATACTCTTCTGTGCAAAATTCACAAGAAAATCAGTGCCGCTGCCTGTGAAAGCTCTAAAATCAGTATTCATATTCTGTAATTAAAGATCCACTCAACCTTAATTACTTAATTAACCAGAATGAATTACTTTAATTCTGCAAGGTACAATTCTTTTGAGATCCTGTTTACTTAGAGAACCAAATCTAAATTTATATAAATGGTGTTAGACATCCAACATGGAGTTCTGAGCCTAAGGGAGGAGAAACAGTAATTAAACAACAATGTCAACTCACCTTTGGAGTATATTCTCCTAAATAAACAACATCTGAATTTGACATAATGATGAGGGCGGAATATGGCACAAGAATAACATTTCATGCCTTCAAGTAATAACTAAGATATGCTGAAGGCATATACTCCATCAACCCCTGTTCCACAGGCAAGAATGTCTCCTTGCATTTGCTTGGTGAGAGAGCAAGCTCCTGCACTGCTCAAGCATACGCTCTCCTAAAACCACTGAGATGGCTATTCAACAGTGTGATTTATTGTCACAGCAAAATATATTTCCAGTGCAATCTTATTACCAAGTCAGTGTTCCTGATTCAGCGTTCCCATCAGATGATGTGAACCACAGTACAATCATCTTCTTTCTTCAATCCTTGAATTAGGTCACTTTAAAATCAGCAGCTCAAAACCTTGCTAAAATGGAAGCTCTAAAATGTACAGTGTAACCAACGCTTTTACAAACCGCCTAACATGTACGCATTAAGGCAAGACAGAACTGAAAAAGTACTGCAATACTACAGATGGTACAGTCGCTCCTGTAATTATTTCACAGTTAAATCAGATTTTTTTTTTCCTCCACCTCCTGTAAAATGACGGCACAAAGACAAAGAACGTAATAATCTCCTTAACAGAGATGATATTTAGTCTCTTAGAAGATGCTGGAAGTGATCCAGTATAGGCAAAAAATGTTCCATCAGAAGCGTGTGAAGATGATTCTTGTAATTGGGCTAAAATGAAACTTGGAAGAGCTAAAGACTATAGAATCCTACTGGGATTGTCTGGAGGGATGTGACAGCAAAACCATGAACTTCTGTAATTAGTGGCCTTGGAAGTTATCAGCAAAATGAGCTCAGATAAAAACACCTTGTAAGAATATTTGTACCAATTATTTATTTTTTCCCCAAAACACAAATTAATAAAAAAAAGGGAAAAAAGCAGATTTTGTTTTTTTCCTAGACCTGGATAAAAGAATTATAATTTTCAACAGGTAGTTTACAATCAGTGGAGAATAAACAAGCAGTCCAGGTTTCCTGATTGATCCATTCAGGGTGTGCTCAGTAGCTGTCTTTATCAAACAACTGTATTTACAACTCAGCATCATCCTGCAGTAGATCTGCATCTTCATCATCCAATAAAAGGTCAGCATCCATGACTTCATTCTCTTCCATGACATCACCCAGCTCCTGAACAACATCGTCGTCAATGTCACCAACATTTTCAACATGTTTAACCAAACTCATGTGATCCAGAGGGATCAAACTATGTCCAACTGGCCCAGTAGTTCTCGCAATAGTGGCTGCCATTTCTGCTGCCACAGCAGCTTTCTGAGCCTTCTGCCTTTGCTGTTCTTCTTGCTGTCTGTGAGTCTTCATATGAGCATTGCGGCTTTTGATTTTGAAAAATACCCTAAATTTTAAAAGGAAAAAAAAATCAGACAAAAATGCATTGCTTTTGATGAAGTGAGCCAAAAAGACTCAATCTATCAGTACGTTTGCTTCCTTGTCCTGAAATATAAGTCAGTGAAGTCTGCAATGCCACGGTGAGAATTTCAGGGACGAACTACCAAATTTACACATCCTGACAGTAAGGGCCTACTCAGACTCTGCTGGAGGTATTTTGTAACTCTCACAGTTGCTTCAGTATCTATGCGCATCCTAATTCTCCCTGTACTTAGTTTCACTACAATCTTGCACAACAGAGAAAAAGTGAAGGAATCCCAGGTTAGGATGCAAAAACTCAAGCACAGAAACAGAGAGAAAGAAAGTTGCCCGCTATCATATGCAAGTCTGTGATGAAGGTGGACTGTCAGATGTAGAAATTCCAGCAAGTAAACGGAAAATTGGAGTAAATACTGCAGGGGAAGCATCCAAAACATCGTGCAAACCAACCTCCAAAGATTTTGGTAGGATGATGTGCCATCTAAGGGGAAACTGTTCTTTTGAGGTTATTACAGCAAAATAAAAAGTGTTGCAACACTATTCATCTGAAACATAAATAAGCAAATGTGATATGATACTGCAGACTTACCTGCCACACTCCTTGCAAGGAAAAATTGTTGTTGGGTCAGTCTCACTACTTGTTGTGCTGTGGGCAGGTGAACTCTTGATGGAGCAGTATCCGCTCTGCGTACCAGATTTCTGCTTAGTGCCTGGAATGGTGCATCGCGTTTTTGTCACCTGATTCGTACCTCCGTGAATGCGAGCATGGCCATTTAGCGCTTGTCGGGAACTGAACACCTGATGGAGAGTATGATGGAAGGAAGAAAAAAAAAAATAAATACTGCACTGGAACGGGAACTGCAGAAAGAAGTATGCTGAATGCACACTACCATAGGACAACTGCACACGTTGAATATGCACAAACAAATCTACTTGGTCAAATGCTGTCTGCCCTCAGCTATATCCCACTAGAGTTAAAGAAACTTCGTCATAATAAAACCAACCAGTGAGCTATCCTGTTATTACAGTTGTATAACAAAAAGGTAATCAGAGCTTACCATATAGTATTTTTAATCAATATATCATTTCACGATACAGTTTTATGTACAGATCAACATATTGCCTATATTTTGTGATGTGGGAATTAAAAGCAGGCAAAATTACTTGTCCAAAGATATTCAAGAGATACCACTGGCCAGGAATAGTCTAAACCCCCGATTTCCAGAAATCACAATTCACTAGTATACAACCCCCCTGCTATTAAAGATAACGAACACACGTACAGCGCCACAGTTTGGCATTTCACAGATGAAGGAGGATGAAGAAAGTGAAAGACTCTGAAGGGCAGGCAGATCTATAGGTCCAACAAGAGGGATAGCTGGTGGGTCAGGAGACTTCTGCATTTCCCTTTCTTCCTTTCTGTCTTCTTCGATCTCCTCATCTTCCTCTAACACTTCCTCTTCTCCACTTGTCTGAAATAGACAGTGCATTTAAGAAATACTAGAAATGTGGTCAAAGACAGACAGTACTGGAACCACATGCCGCTTAGTCAAGTCTGTTTCCAGGTTTTAGTACTTTTTCCCATCCTGAATGAACTTCTGCTCTTGCTGGAACTACCAACCCTAAATGGACAAACTACAGCTCATGAAGCTTCAACTGCAGTGCTCAAAACCCTCCACCTGTATTACAGAGCCGTGGCTCCAAGGATCTACAGATGCCAAGGTGCAATACTCTCCCCCAACTGTTATCATGCAATATACACTACATTCATAGTCAAATTAAATGACTTATTAAAATAAACCCAAAAACCAAAAAAACCACAACCACATCTCTCCAGACTACTCGGACTACCTGTAATACAGACCTTGGACACAAAAAATTGCATTGCCAATTTGTGTAAATAGTATTTGTGCTAGAATATTAAAGCAGCCTTTAGGAACACACACAAAGAAGCATAGGAATAATTTACAGATGTTCACCTGCTTTTTGCAATTATAGCAAAAGCCATAATTGCCGGATTCGAGTTAGATTGTCAAAACACTTTTATCCCACTACAGTCCAGGAACACAAAATCATGGTGTAGCTGAGGTCACAGAATGCTCATACAGAACATAATTTAGAATTATGGAATAATTCCGGTTGGAAGAGACCTAAGTCATCTAGTTCAACCTTCTCCTCAAAACAGGACAAACATAAAAATTATCAACTGTTAAACTTTTCCATACTCTTTTCGACTTACCAGGCATTCCTCTCTTTTTTTCTCTAAACGCGTTCTGTGTTTCCGGCCCAAACGCAAGATTTTCTTCCAGGTATAGTAGTATTCCACGCATTGTGCAACCGTCTTAGACTTAACCTGTAGTTAAGTAATTGCAGAAATAGACCAATCTCAATTTTTTGCTTTCATTCAACATAATTTTAATATCTTCCAAGAGGCAGGCTTTATTCCTCAAACATTCAAATGGAAAAAAAAAGGACAGTTTGACTATAACAGGAATACTCTTGTAGAATAATTTTTTTAGTTATTGTTTTTCAGTCAAATTTGTGTTGAATATTTCAGCTTCAGTACATTTCTCTGGGATTCTCTAGACGGTAGTTAGAGAATGACTGAGAATATACTTTTGTAGTTTGAGCATACAATAACATCGAGAAATCTAGGAATTAAAGACTTGGTTCCCTTAAACCCAAATGTTTTTCAACACGGGACGTAACAAATAAGGTATTCTGCCCTGAGATGTATACACCTTGCCTCTTCTGCTTTGTGGCAGAACATGAAAATTAAGCCCAAACACATTCTCTCTTTATTAACAGATTTCAACCCGTCCTGGCACAAGGCTCACTGACAGTGACTCATGTACCTGTTACCAAACTGCCAGAGAACACCAAGCAGAGCACCATACTTGTCTCACACACAGAACGCTGTGACTTGGATTCCAGGTGTGAAAACTTTTACATATAATAACAAGAGGAACAGATTTTAATTTTTAACTGTTTTTCCTTTTTTACTGGTGCTGCAGTTGCATGCATAGGTACACCAAATGGAATATACCACTCCTAACGGTGTTCTTTCAACTGCAGCTGCCTCTATGCCTGCAATAAGCTTGTCTAGGACTGAAAGGAAAATGAAGGGGAATAAAATGCAGCAAACAGGAAAAAATCAAAACAAAACAATTGAAAGAACAAAAATAACCTTACCATTTTCTGTACAAATATGAAATCTTTGCTGTAGGTAGACAATGCCTCTTTGAACAGCCTCCTTTCTTGATGCGTCCATTTGTCAGAGCCTTAAAAAGAAGAGTGAATTCATTACAAACAGTAAAACCCCTCCACTTTCACGTTGATGTAGTAGCTGAAACAAAAACTGGGAAACCTCGAGCACATGCTAGTGATTGCTGCTACCGAAATACATGTATGACTGTACTGACTCAGGCCTTGAGTCCATCTAACCAGTATTCAGTCTCCAGCAGCGGTCACAGGCAGTTGCCTAGGAAACATAAGACCAGGGCAAGCAAATACAATGCCTCTCCCTAATTTTTCCTAACCTCTGACCACTTTCGGTGCAGGGGATTTCCTGAGTCTGTTGCAATTTGCTTATTTAGTAACTATCCTTGTAAGTGCTGACCCAGTCTTCCTTTCAACCAGTTGAACTTCTTGCACCCAAAACATCCTTCGCCAAGGAGTTTCACAGATCAGTAGACCCTCCCCATGAAGAACTAACTCCTTTTCTTTATTTCCTGGATCCCAGTAGGTTCACTGGATGACCTTTTATTCTTGAAGTGAAAGTGAACCCAATTTCAACCATCATCTCCATCCTATTCAGGACTGCATGTCCTTTCTGTCACTCCCACACTTTTGGTCATTACTGCTGTCCCTCTCTGAACCTTTTCCAGTACCAAGATTTTCCTATATAGAGATGAAGGGACCAGAAAGGCACATAATAGTAAACATACAAGCAACTTCCAGACTTGCACAGTGGCATCACCATGTTCTCTATCCTCTTAACATTTGACTTGGGGATTTTTTTGGCTGTTGTAAAATACAGAGCTGATGCTTTCATAGACCTAGCATTATAATCCCAAGGTCTCACTCTAATTGAGAAGTATCACCACAGAGCTCATCATTTCATATATAAAGCTTGTATTGCTTATTTCCATATATGCCACTTTACACTCAGCTATACATTAAGTTCATCTATCATTTTGTTCTCCACACGGAAACTCTTATAAGGTCCTTTTGCCGCTCTTCACTTGCATGGTTTGAGATAAGACACTTAAATCCTCTGTGCTAGAGGTCACAAGTAGATAGTGATTGTAGCAATCTGCGATATGCACAAGTGCTTTCTGATCATTTAATGGACGCTGTATAGAAAACTTTCAAATATTGTTATTCTGTGTTTCCTTCACCAGCCTAACTGCCCATGAAAATATGAAATCAATATTTAAATTGAAATTAACTTGTGCTTCCTCAGTGTTAGTCAAACAGAAGGAACACAGGATTGCTCTACTGCATCAAAGCAGTGTCCTGTTTGTAAAGAGTGGGCAGCACTACATACATTAAATGAAGGATATGCAAGAAGCTGCAAAGCGAATGCCTTTGAAATGACTTGCACTATTAGAAGATTCTACTTCAGTCTGAGGGTTTCTGAAACATCTAAAACTTTTATCAAAAGAAATCCTTAATATTCCTGTCAATGTTACCATTTTCCATAGAAATGCTTGCCTCTGCACTGAATTCAATTAACTTGGGCTTGGCACCATGCATGGTATTGAACTCTGCTGGTTACTTACGTCTATTTAAAAAACATATATTTTTTTAATTAACTGCAAATGTTTTGCTTTTTAGCATCAACTCCCAGGCTCACAAGCTTAGAGCAGGTATCTCACTGCTCTGTCATATGTTGAAAACTACAAAATTAACTCTTCTGCAGGCTTTCCCAGTACTGGATATAAGCATGCATTAGTTATTTCCACAGAGATTTACTTTCTCTTGAGCGTCAGAGAAAGGCACTGGCGTCAAGCCACAAGTTTTATTTATTCTGTTATCACCCAAAGATCTTTTTGCTGACACACTACCTTGCCATCTTTCCCACTCTGAACTAGCATCATTCCCTTCTTATACAACTTGCCAGTCACTTGCATTTACCCTCCCTTTGGGCAGGGGTAAATGCACTGATTCAGTCCAGCAGTATGCTCTACTATGCCAAAATATAACTTCAAAAAGCATGACAATACCAAAGGAGAGGTTTTAGTTTTCAGCAAATCTCTCTAATCATGCTCCTCTGCCTCTACCCCACTCTCCTGGAAAAAAAAAAAAAACAAAAAAAAACAACCACAAACCCAAAACAACAGAATTTTCATGAACTAATTTTATTGTACACCTATGGAGGATTCAGGCCTTACTGAGTTTCCCCAATAGCTGTGGTATTAGCAGAGACCCTTATAAGATTATATGGGTTAATTGGAAGTAACCTAATTAATAGAATAAATCCTGTGTAGGAAAAGAAACAGAAGAAAAGCTGTTTTTAACTCTGGTTGCTGGGAAACCAGCTTTTGCTCTTGTTAGCTTGAGGGAGATATAGAGAATGTGTATAGAGAGATATCTGCAATGCAGCAAGAAAGAATTTTGGACTTTGGAATACAGATCAAATTTTAAAGCTGATCTTTATGTTTAGACATTTATTCTACATTTTGTTTTACCTGTCAAATTGTTTTTGCGCTGATTAACTGACAATAAATATATTCTATAAATTTGGGGGCTCTGGGCCCAATCTGTGGGTTTCTAGAGGGCTACACCCACACCCAGGAAGCTCCCCCTGAGAAGTGCCTCAAATCCATCACATACAGCATATGCTGGGTCTGATCCACACACTATCACAGTACGTGCAAGAAGTTTTCAGACTGCCTAAAGCACATGATTTCAGAGACTACCTCTCCTGCAATTCTCACTGCAGAACTTCAAACCTCAGAAATTCCACTGTTCAAGTAAGAACAACCCCAGTGTTTGCAACAGCACTCCTGTTATATTAGATATGTGTTCTCTCTCTCTTCCCTAAAACACCATCCTGACAGATGGCAAGGCATCAGGACAGACAGATTAGGGTGTTCTTCCAAGCAGCCCTGGGTCAGCATGCCCAGCTCTCTTGGCACACAACTGAAAAGCCTTAAGTTTTACAACTTGTTGCCCTCACAAGTCAACAGGTTTCAAAGGTGAGCTATTTGCTTGCACCCTCATTCAAGGGCAATGCTAAGGATCAGTTTGGATATTTACTGTTTGTGGTATTAGTTAATTCTCATGAATCAGCACCATCCTCTGTTTTGGTCTATTCCACCTTTAAAGGTGGTGGTGCCTGAGAGCTGTGATTTCTGAGTGTGGAGCAGAAAGCCAAAAGAGTTCACCCAAACAAATGCCACCTGAAGTTATATTAAGCTATTCATGTGCTAGATTGGGAGAGATTCCCATATGCCTTGAGTGGCTGATTATCAAACACAAATAGACTAATATTTAAGAGGTCCTGCCTGGTGCTAGAGCATGGCTGCCCATGTAAGTTGCAATCACATCTTGCATTCAAGAGCATTAGTAAGTAATGCATTGTCTTGTTATTTTATGGTACTTAAATCCAGACTGGTGAGATTTTGTTTCATGCTGTGATAAGCAGAATAAAATTTCCTTTCCTGCTTAAGAAATAGGGATACAGTGATGTCCAGAGATCTCAGTGCTATTTAACAAGGATTAGCATCATCTCATGTGAAAGATTAAACAAAACAGTCTCTCTTGGCTCCTCCCTGCACCACAATAAAACACTTTCTGAAACTACTGTGAAGTTGCTTCAGTAAAGGCTGGTCCTCCTCCTCTGCCACACAGGCAGAAATTTCTTATCTGCTCTGCTAATTAGATCTGTCACTGAGGATAAGGCTGCTGGGGTACCTCCTCATCTTCCTGCTCTCATGGCCCGGACTGTCTCACACATGTAATTTGGTGTCATCCCTTCAGACAAAAGACCCTGGTCAAAGTTCCTGGCTGACATCCTCCATCTCCACCCACCTCCATGTACACCCTTTGGACTGCAACAGAGTTGTTATCAAAGGCACAAGGCAACTCCCCCAGCCAAGACTCAAAACCTGATCTTCACATTTATTCATTCTCGTTAGCAGCTGCCATCAAACATGTTTCTGTTCTTGTTCTCAGGCCAAGGGGTTAAGGAGTTGCTTTACAAAAGAGTCCCTGTTAGTTGGGAATCTTTCCTGTGAGCTGCTACAGGAAGTAGCTTGCTCCTGTACTTATGTGGCACAATGACTATAACTAGAAATGAGTATGTGACCCTGGACACTGTGATTGACTGACTGACCACCAGAAGATTCTTGGCTTGTTTCATATTGAGCCAAAACTGGAGATGAATTCTTAAATCTCTTGCGTAAAACCCTATTCTGTGTGTCCAAACAGTTGTTAGCCATCACAAAGCATTAAGTAATAACATAGAGATCTGCAGAGGAGAGACATTTACCACCTATGCTGAGGTGACATAACTCAAGTCCAATGGCTTAACACCACCTTGTCTATTTCACAGGCCACTTCTGCTTCATCACCAAAACACAGTTCTTGCTGTGCTTGCTGAAGAAGTCACCACCCCAGACCTGTTTTTTTTCACCTAGATCCATGCAAAGAGAAGCTCTGTATTCAGTACGAAGACACTAGCGAGTGTTATAGCACTGCCTCTTTGCAAGGATGCTTATGATCATCATATTCGTTTATCGTGCACCATCACCTCAGAAAAGGAATGCATGATGGCAGACATACCAGAAAATGAAAACCTTGCTGCTAGTAAATTATAATCTATGAGTAGCAACAATTTTAAAAGGAGATCAACAAATTAAAATTTAGTTCAAAAGAGGAAAAAAAACTACTCAAGGCAGTTTTAAATCTGTAGAACCCTGCACAGCAACATGGATGCAAAGCTTCTGTACATCATCAGTCAGGTGAAAAACTGACAAACAAAAGGCTCCATAACTACCACTCAGCACTGTCCACATCACCTCTCTCTTAGAGGCTGCCATCCCTGCAGCAGACAGCAGAGAGTGCAGCGCAATCCCATGCTCCAGCCTGGGATGCCAGCCTGGGACATCTGTACCAGCAGGTACAGAGACTGCAAGGAACTTACCAGCGTAGTGGTAATTTGCCAAAGGATGACACTTCAATCTCACTGGCTTTCTCAACAGCAGCTTCTCAAGAGTAACCTAAGTGAAAAAGCAGGAAAAAAACAGAATTAGCAAATGCAGTCAGCTGCTGCATACAACTGCATTTAGAAGACTATTTGGTACAAGGATATGAATTAATTTTCTCTTTTTTTTCCTCTTCTGTCATACAAAAATCAATCAAATTATACAACTCCAAGGCCCATTAACACTGTACCTCACAGAAGAGCAGCTAATACACACCTGTCCTGCCTTAATTAGCACAAATGTGACTATTACTTAGCAGCTTCTAGCCTTTCCCTTCCTTCTGCTTGCCACATACAAATACTTTTATAGTGTTTGATTTGATAGTGTTAATTAATACTAATATTTAATAGTTGGTTGATAGCATTCATATTTATAGGGTGAAGTCTTTTAGAATATCTGTTTAGGTCAACATCTGTCAGGAATGACAGCAAGTACAGTTAATTCTGCTTTGAATTAGGGTGACACATGATTTGTGGATCCCTCAATTTTTTCCCGTGACAATGCAGACCCCCCTGTATGGAAATTTCATATCTTGATAGTAAGTTCAGTCACCTGTCTCAGACCCTCTGATACAGCTAACAGAGCCTAAGGAAACTGGGATGCAAGCTAAAAAACACTGTATTAGACAACCCAGTGAAATTCATTCCAGCCCTGTGTTCTGTTGCATTTTGTTTTAAATTGGCTTTCCAGGAACTGGTGCAGGGCCTTGTCTTTCCCTAACATTGGGCAAAATTGATGCTTTGCCCTAGTTAATAACATTCCAATCACTAAACTAATGCAAATATTTGAAATGCATTATTTATATGAGAACGGTGTGCAATTACCTCACAGTTCTGAACAAATAAGTAGATGTGATTGCTGCTACAAAAAAGGGTTTTTATAAGGGCTAGAAGAGGACTAAGCTCTCTGACCAAATATAAAGCTTGTGAAATATCAGGGCTGGAGCAAGCACTGGGAGACATTCAAAGCCCCAAGGCTATAAACTAAGTAATCTTATCTATATGAAATATACAGTAAGCCTCCAGAGAGGCACTGCTTTGAAATTTAAATTTATTAGAGAATGAAAGGGAAAAGTCATTCCCCAAAAATGTTACAGGATGTTTAAAGCATCACTGTGAATCAATCAGAATCTTTTTTATATAACCATATCTAAATCCATTTAATAAAGCATGCTAATTTATTTGCAGAAGAGGATCCTATCTTCCCTTTCAGCTTCTTATCTTACCATAATATCTCCTCTCGCTTCAAAGAGAGAGTGCAAAGCGTATTCTGAGTTAGTTCCTCCACCAGGTAACACACTGGAACAGCTCATGCTTAAAAGGTCTTCCACTGTCAGAAACAAGTCAACATTTTACTGCTAATACAGTAGCCTGTTAGTCACACATTCAGAGCCAAGGATTGTGTAATGCCACTCAAAGACAATGTAGTTCAGGACAGCAGCTTCCACACTTTCTCTCCCCAGCACCTCATCTCCTGATTTTAGGATCACTCACTGAGGAAGGGATGTGACGGGATTTGCAGAGCGCATCCTTGGGATGGGACAGAGCAGAGCCAGCAGCAGGGATGTGGCTGCGAGGCAGTGGCTTGCACAGGCCAGTGATGTTGCTGTGCCAAGAAGGCTCCAGCCAGGGTACAGAAATGAAACATACTGGAAGTAGAAGCCACTGAGCTCATCACATTTCCTCTCGCACATCAGCTGCCTCTCCTCTGTGACCTCTGCCCTTGTCAGGCAGTTCCATACACAAAAAAAAACCCACTTTCCAGCAATGATCTTTCCCCCTTGGCTGCCAGAAAGCAGTTCATCCAGACTTCACTTTAAGTGCCACTATATAAATGTTTTTACTCTGAACCTGTAACATGCAGTTCTGGTCTCTTGCTCTGCATGCTCAGTAATTAATACGTTCTTGAACATTTTGTACAGTATACACATAAGAAATCAACATTGATTTCTTCACCAGGCACAGGTTGACACATGAACTTCTAAAATGGCAAGGCGTTGTACCTCTTTGTTGGAAGACTTTGTTCTCCAGTTCTGGCCATGGTTTCCACACCAAAGTAGCCTTGTGCACATCTTTCTCCATTAGCAATCTGTCCTGCAGCTCAGGAATATCAGCCTGGAACCTGGACCCTATATTGATTCGTCTATAAAGACAAATAAATAAATATTCAATTACACAACATGCAGAAAAGACAGAAGTCACATTAGCGTTCCCTTTGTTTCTAACAAAACTTTTATTACACTGGAGTGGCAGGAAATTGTGTCAGATTGCTTTATGCAATGCTCTACTCTCTGTGGGATAAGTATTTTGATTATCAGGGAGAACAGATCTCTTTTGGGGAAACAAAAACGTCAATACACAATTTAAACTGAGACATTGTACCTTATGGACAACCCAAGCTAGCCTACATGCCTGCGGACTAGCAAAGAGGCTAGATGCCGAAAACAACTTTTTGTTCCATAGAGAATGGTGCACCTCAGAGAACAGAAAGAGACATTACTGCTGAGGTACAATCCTGTTTGCAGTCTGCCCCGTGGAACCTACCAGGTAACACCTCTCCAAAGTGCCAAGCAAGAGTACCGGATCAGCATACATTTTCCTCATGGCCCTCTTCCAAGACATCGCTAACTGTTGTTTCACCTTCAGCGGCTCCCACCAAGCCTCCCTCTCCTAGCATTTTTGAGCCATGACATCTACACCTCCCACAGCCACTTTGCTCCCGATGTCCTCAGCCACCATCCAGAGCAACCTTAAAACACATCCAGCCCAACATGACTTCAGGCGGTTGAACACTACCTGCCCAGTTCAAAACACTTCAAGCCAAACGCTGTGGGCTGGAGCTAGTCTATAAAAGCAATGACAAAAACAATATTGTTTTTCTTACGGTTCAACAGTCTGTTCTCCAGGTCCAGGAGTCACTGGAATGACACTTCCATCAATACTATCTGAAACAGAGATTGGAATTTGAGTTGAAAAGGGCATTTTGGTAACAACTTTATCGCTGCTGATGCTCCACCTTCTAAGGCTGCCTTGCCACCTCCCTACTAACATCAACATTACTCCAGTCTGTTAAGGAAAAATCACCCTTTATCAATATTTAGACAGGAACAGTCTAAGTTATTATAGGCAACTAAAATGTCCTAACTTGCACTGGTTTCAACTGCCCTGATCATGTAATGATTAGATACCTTTTCTTGTGAAGTACTAAACAACAAATACTTAAAATAAAGCCCAGGTCTCAAACCAGGTCTTTTCCCTCCACTTCAGAAGGCCCTAATGCAATGAGAGGCATGGTGGTCCTTTCTTGAGGCAGACCACATTGAAAGATCACAGCCTTACTCACTGGTTAGGCTCCTTTAATCACTTTATGCTCTAACACTACCTCTACTAAATCCAAGGCAAAAACCCTAATAAAGATGGACTGTTCCTGTCAAGTGGCTGAACCAGCCATGTACATGAGCACATGTGAAAATCATCAATACAGTAACACTAGAAGAGAGGACAGTGGTATTCACTACATACTGCCACTCTGTAAATGCAACACTTACTAGACCGACACAGGAGCACGCGTGGAGTAGGTGTCAGTGGAGTAAGTGGCAGCTGAGTATGCGAGGTGCTATGAGATGATGTGATAACACTGCTGAAGAGACCAGACCCTTGCCGAACTGGACTAAGCATCGGTGGCGGAGTGTAGGGGGGGAGCTCATGTGTTCGGTCTAGCAGATGATCTCCGAGGACACGGGGAGAGCGAAGCTGACTCTGGTACAGGGTGGCACCAGAGTGGCACATGCTGAAGTTGAAGGAAGGAGGAGGTATGAAGAGAGGTTCGGGTCTGTGTCGATACTTCTTCTTGTCCTGCAATGGTTTGAGATTTTCTTCCAATTTTGCAGCACTTTGATGAGGTTTTTTGCTAATTTCCTAAATGAAAACACGCAGAACTTTAGTATTTAGGCATGCTTAAATGTGGTTTGCACACATTCCCCTACAGTTTAGGGCAATGTCCACAAAAAAGCTGTTACCACCAGGCAGTTATTCAGGTGCCACCATAATGAGCCTGGTCAGTACAGTATCTGGTCCTACACAGAAACCTCAGGGGAGTGAAAAAAGCCAGGACAAATTACCCTCACCTCCCTCAACAATCCCTCTGAGTCAGGGTAGAGCTAAGCCACAGGCACAGACACAGAGAGGCTGCTGTCAGCTTTTGAAGGTGGAGAGAAAGGCTCTCCCAGGCCATAAGTCTCGGACACCCTTCTTCAGCTCTGCCAGAACACCCATGGCACTTCTCTTTGCACTGAACACACACTAGCTGTTGGGAGTTACTTCATTACCCAGTCACAGTTTATTAGAAGCTTATATGAGATGTTTTCTAAGGCATTTATTTTGTTTGACTAGGAAGGACACATGAGCTCAGTGAAATTATTACAGTACTCAGCAGCAGGAAAGGAAGAAAAATGTAATAAATTCAAATTCTTTGTTTCTTATCACTACATTCCCATCAACTTGAGTACAGTCCAGCTGCAACAAATCTTGAACTTAACTCTCTTCTTTCCTTGGAGGAAAAAGAGTAGTAGATGACCATCTGGAAAATTCATACACTGTAACATGCCTAGAATTCTGTAATTTGAATGTTAAAAATCATTTCACAATAAAACCTACAGTCCACAGAAGCAGAAGGCATAGAATTTGTGCAAACTTGGAATCTGGATTTCTAGGGGGTGAGGTGGGAAGAAACAAGTTCTCAGGCTGTGCTTTAAGAACACACAGAAACTGGTACACGAACACAGTATTAAATATACTGCTTTCAGGTGTTCAGACTGTAGATCTTCTTTAGGATAAACTTGGAAAGTTGAAGACATTTTTTGACAGATAGGGTTACTCCAGAATGTCTGCATCATCTGGTCCATCCTACTACTACAGAAAGTAAATTACTAGAATGTATGTTTAGACAACATATATCTTTACACCATGGGTGGTTCTTGAGAATCATATTCACCCAAGAAAAATCACATTAAAGGAGCATTAGCACTGTCACCCTTTATCCTGTATGTTAATATGTTCCAGCTTGTGGAAATGTTTTTTATTACAGAGGTCCTGTCCTCTCTGTTAGATCATGGTTGTATCCTCTCCAACAGCTGTTGACATTTTTTCTTTCAAAAAAAAAAAAAATTAAGTTTCAGAAGAGTTTTCCTTTTACAGGAAAAAATGCAGCTTTACAGAGAATTTTGTTGATAATGGACATTCAGAACAGTGAAAGGGTGAGGTTTACCTGTAACCAGAGACATAGTCCGTGTCACAATGGCAAACATTTAGCGTTCAAAGAGGAGAAAGGGGAAAAAAACCACCCTAAACTCAAGGTAAAAGCAAACAAACCAAAACCTAGCCCCCACCCCAGAAGACCAGATCCAAGTCTTTGACTAAGGGCTCATTTTGTTCTGCTCTTTAAATGTGAAAGAGCTGGTACTCCTTTCTCACTAGTGTAAAGCAAACTAAGCAATCAAGACAACACCTTAGAAGTCCTATACACCTCCATCTCTTATGCTGCTTCATCAACAGTATATATCTTAGCCTTAGCATGGTTATGCCAACACTACTTTCAAAAAAGATCACACTGAACATTAAAGAAGCTCTTGATGTCCGTGGGCCCTGAATGCAGAATTATCCCAATACTTTTCTGCAGCTCCAGGATATCCTTTATCCAAGACTGAATGCACCTATGTAGCCCCTGCTGCCCCACCTTGATAGATCCGCTCTGTGTAGATCCTGATGGACCCCACTTGACTGCTAGGTTCACCTCATTGTCCTGTAGCCTTGCTGAATATATAGTTTCCTTCTGCAGTTTCATTTTACTGTTTTCCATGAGCTTGTGAGAACTTTTCTGGACAGCTCAAAGCACAGTATAAATAATAGCAGAGAGCTGGAGCTGTGTTGCATTTAAAAAAGAGTCTCCAATGGCACAATTCCTTCACAGAAGAGGGAACTGCAGATCTTTTGGTCTTTGAATGTTTCCAAAGCTGCTGCTTATACAAAAGATAGGATCCAGAAGAAACTGTGTGAGTTTAGTTCGCTTGGGCAATAACAAAGACTGCAAGCATAATTCTGAGTGAATGAACGTACATTTAGCCAAACACCAGCAGATTTAATCACAGTCACTCTACATACATTGCAGAAATACACAAGCCCAAGCCACCTACTCTGATGTCTCTAGAGAACATCTCCCACTCAGAGCTCAAGGATTCAGAAAATACTGTCCCTTTTCTCTCCAGAAACTAGAAATAGAACAGAAAAATTGTACTGCTGAGTTACAATTTAAGTATTGTGAGATGCTGGCTCCCACAATAAAGTGGAAGTTT
The DNA here is from genome assembly GCA_013400615.1 of Syrrhaptes paradoxus. Classification (NCBI taxonomy): domain Eukaryota; kingdom Metazoa; phylum Chordata; class Aves; order Pterocliformes; family Pteroclidae; genus Syrrhaptes; species Syrrhaptes paradoxus. Next base: position 94,037 of record VZTO01002274.1, read on the forward strand.
ACGTGTACAATCTCTGTCTGAAATGAAGAGAGTAAAAGATTTTATATATATTTAAAACTAATGTGTATGTCTGAGTGAAGATTCAGGAGGGGGATGATAAACACAAATTTTGTAAGGAGTCACCCACAATGGTATATGCTGTTCCTTCATTTGGCCATCAGATGAGGAGAAGGGGGGAAAAAAAAATAAAAATCACAGGAGTATTTCTCTGCATTATACAGATAATACGATACAGTACTTTTACTCCCAGTAATCTCTTATCATGGCGTAGTCTGCAAGCATCGATTTGAAGGAATAAGCAGCATCTATTCCTGCTCTACAATGTGAAATAAATAATACTGCTTGCTCCAGGAAGCAGTATTTCCTTCGTTCAGGAGAACAATAAAGAGCATTCTCACATCTCATTCAAGTGCTCATCAATTCCTCATGCTGCCTGACAATTTCATTTTTGTGTGTGAAATGAAACAATTGAGCATAACTATTTTTCCTACATCAGAATTCTCAGTGATTAACCCTTAGATCTGATGCATGCAGAGAGAAAGGGAAAAAAATGACTTCATTGCAAAACTCTGAATCAGCAAGCTTCGTATTGGCTTAAAGCACACACTATAAGCACTGCACAGTGCCCTCCTATCTACAGCTGAAATGAGAAGCACATTCATCGAACTTTAAAAAAAAACAGGAAGAAATAAAACTGCTGAATTTAAGCAATAACATAAAAAAGCAGCCTGAAAAGGAAAAAAAAAACAGTAAAAAGATGCTAAATCCCTTTGTTCTAGTGAGATAAAAGAATATCGCATTCCAATTTCAATTTATTTATTTTCAGCTGAAGTCTTGATTCCCTGGCAAAGGGAAAATGAATATTTTCAAAGGACTGAGGAAGAAATGCTGCAATGCTACAGGCTCTTTTTGTTTATAAGGCATCTTTAAGCTTCCAGAAAATATTCTAAAATATGGATGCTTTAGGAAGTAACGGCACTATAAGCAAAGGGATTTAACAAGCACAGCACAGCTAGTGGCAAGAAACGCAGCACTCACAGAGGATGAGCAGGGGTTGGCCACTTTTGGACTGCACGGTGGAGAGTAAGTCATCTTCACAAGAACAGGCATCTCATCATCTGACACAGAGTTGGCAGGCTTGTCTTTGACTGTGGCAGTGCTGGCAGAGGGCTGTGTGCTGGGCTCAGGTGACAGAAGCTTTACAGGGACAGACACTGGCATGACGATGGGCGTGAGGTTATCCACCTCTTTAGGAAGCGGCTGCTGTGGTGGTTTCTCTCCTTCATCCTGTACAGACAATTAAAGGCTTTCAACCCACGCAAGGGAGGGCTACTTCTGGATCGATACACTACGCAGCGTATGTACTATGGCTGAAAAGAAGTGGCCAGGGTTACAAAACATACAACAGGGCTGCTTCTTGGACTCTGTATTTGCCTTGAACAAAGTTGGCAGTTTACTTACGACTCCTACAGAGGATTCAGCCTCGATAATTAAATAGCCACATTAAGCATCTTTACAAGATAACCTGCAGGAGTGGAGATAAACACATGCCCTTTTTATCCCTATAAAGACAGAATTCCCCATCAGTCACCTAAAAACAAAGACAAGGTGTAAAACTGGTAGCTCTTTGGCTTCCTGTGGTATTCCCCATTAGAACAGAGTTTCTAAAATATCAGGACAGGGAAAGACTGACTGACAGGGCAAGTTATTTTTATGCAAAACAATTCAAATTTACATTTTTGGTTTGGTATTTGTTGATACCTACACAACTAAAACACTTGGGAAGAAAGCTGTCAAAGATTCAACAACTCTGCTCCTTCAATTAAAACCTGGGAAGGCTTCCAATAAACATCCCTTAGTCATCCAAGAAGTCCAAATGAAAATAAGGAAGACTTGATGTTCCTGATATTTCTAATATAATAAACGAACATAAGAAAAAATTTTAGATGTTCCTGACGTGACTTTGTTGAATGTCTTTGTAACATGCAGAGAAACAGAGAGGGACAAATGCTGTTCTGTCCTCCACCACTGTCTCTGACTTTAAGCAAGACTTCTGGCCTACAAACTAGCAGAATTATGTGTATTTCTACTTACGCAGGGTGTGACGTAAGAAAACAGAGCTAAGAAGAACAAGTTTTGACAGCAAAACAAAGCATGGCAAAGCAAGCAAACATCAACACGGAAAAGAGAGAGCCAAACGCTGAAATAAGAAGAACTGCTACCTGTTTGAAGTTAGGAGATGCTCTTACTCCCCCGTGTGACCTCATGTGACCATTTAGAGCAGGCAAACTCTTAAACTCCTTCAAGCATACTGAACACATTAACTTGTTCTTCACATCAGCTCTCTCAGGAAGTGTTTCGCTGTTCTGGCCACTATTATTATTTTCATTTTTTTTTTAGCATGGAACAGAAGAAAAGACATTAGTTTGGCATGTTCCCTTTGTTGCGGAGGAAGCTTTTTCGTAAAGGAAGTCAACAAAATTTTACAGCTAGATGGTTATGAAGCCACAAGTAAGCACAGGGTGAGTGCTGTGGAATATGTGGACAATAACCTAGACCAGCTGCTTCCAAGATGGGGAGAAGGAAAGTTTTGAGTAGGACACGCTCACCAAAACGTGGCCCTCAGTATGGAAAAGTCTGAAAAACCACAAAATCTATTATGACAGACCTACATTTCCTCACTCATGACAGCAGTTAACAAGTACTTTGACACAATGTCCCTACTTATGGTAGAGAACCATGCTGGAGGACACCTCAGCCCTTCAAAGGCGAGACCTTACGAAAAACAGAAGATCCCTGCTGCCAAAGATACAAATCCAAACCACACATCCCTTCCCTTACAAATGCAACCCCGAGAGCAAACTGCTCCCCTGCTTTTGCTTTAGTTCCTTTTTTTTTACCTCTTTCTTTTTTTTTGAAAGACAAAGCATTTATTTGATTTTATTGCTGTGGGTAAGGCTGGAAATCATGCAAACTTAAATTCACAAAGCACAAAACTAAAGATGTTTCTCGAAGAGCAACATCTATTACCTCCCCAGAGCGCATTCTCCTCCCTCTAAACTGCAGCACTCCTTTGTACTTCTCAGATTTAAATTTTAAAAAGACAAAATCTTTTATAAATACCTTTGTTCTGGGGACAGCGGCTGCAGTCTGCCATCTGACAGTTGCACCTGCTATCAAAGGAGGAGAGGGGAAAAGAGGGGAAAAATAGATAGAAGAATTTTGCAGGAAATATTAACACATAAATGAAGGTCCTCAAAGCATTATGTCTGCATTTTGCATGTGATTTTACTAATATTAAAAGCCTCTGAGTTGAGAGTCTTCCATTCCTCTACCAAACCAGAGCTTCTGCGAGCATGGCTAGTGCAAGTTTTCTTACACTCACCTGCTGTTTGAAGCCTTTCCTCTGACCCATAAGCATTACTTTTGCAAACAGTGAGCTGACTAACTCTTCCTGCACAATCAAGCCCTAAGGTGTTGAAAAACCAGGAAGAGCGCTTTGCTGTTAACTGGGTCCCTCCTCCCCAGAAACCGAAGCAGAACTTCCCAAAGCCTCCTGGGAGGGAAGCAGCAGCAGAAGCTCTGTGCTGCCTGGCCTGAAACCAACCCAGTGATGGAGACAGGAGAAGTCTTTCAGCACAGTTCCCCAAAACATCCCAGTGAAGCACACTGCTCACATCCTAAATTCCGGCTCTCCTGCAACTGTTTCATTTCCACACCTTGTTATTCTTCAGCAAACCAAGTTTGCCTGAACAGTGATGTAAAATATTACCTACCTGAGGCCACGTGGTGCTGGGAGAGTCTTGCTGAGAGCTTTTGTTGTTCAGATGAACTCCCGAGGGTGGCAAAAGAGTTCGATGAGGGACAGCATTACCTACAGAATTAACTTCCTGCTGCATGGGATCCTCCGTGGTCTCTGGAGGAGTGAGGCCAACATGGGAGTTCAGAGATGGTGCTCTGCTCTCACCTAAGTATTGCTTCTGCTGATCTTGCTGCTGCAGTAAACTCTGCGGGTACAAGTGTCTGTACTGCTCATGTGGATCTTGGTAGCAATACTGAGGCACTGCTCCCAACTGAATAAGCTGCACAGGATGATTGGGATCCTGAGGGTACTGGTGTGGTTCATGCATAGTCTTTGGATCAGGTTCCCTGTGATACAGAGGAAGCGGCAATTGCATCTGTTGCTGCTGTTGCTGTAACTGCTGCATCACAGGTTGCGTTTGGTAATACTGAGCTATTTGCATTGGACACTGCCGCTGCTGCTGCTGCCGAACTGGCTGTTGCTGCTGCTGATGGATCTCCTGTATCGAGAGCCGCTGATGTCCCTGCTGCTGCTGAGCATAGTACTGAGTCTGCTGCAAGTGCTGCATCTGCTGTGGTAAAAGCTGCTGGGACTGCATTTGCTGAACGTGTGTCTGTCCTTGCTGAAACGCAGAATGCATCTGCATTTGCGATAAATGTTGCTGGTAGTCATAGTACAACTGTTGGTGCTGCATGACTTGCATTTGTTGCTTTTGCTGTGTGCTTGCAAAATTCTGGTGTGTTTGTTGTGGCACTGGTTGATATCTTTGTACACTAGAAGTTACAGGCTGTTGCTCAACCGATGGCTTCTGGGACAGCAGCTGCCTGAGCGCACTGTCGCCAGAATTATCCACCATCGAAGACTCAGTGTGCAAAATCTGAGCCATGTTATTGACTTGAATTCTCAGATTTTGGTTAGCAAATACCTGTGTAAAGGAGTCCAATTTATGTAGGACCCCACTGGTAATTTTTTGCGATCGATTTTCACTGGATTGAGAGTAAGAATACTGGTATCCGTCATGGGATTCCCCCTGCCCAAGGGGGCTCCACGTTGCGCTTTGATTATTCAAATTGTTCCTCACTGGGACGTGGTTTCCTGAGCCAGAATGCGTCCAACTGGTCTGTCTAGATGTATCCATTGACCCAAGACTTTTTGAACCTGCAGGCAAAGCTATACTGTCTCTTGAATCTTGGGGAAACTGAGGCGAAAGAGGGGACACCTGGGGAGCATCCATGACAGATGTCCCATAGGTGTGATTTAGAGATGGAAGGGAGTTCATTTGGTGCTGTTGGTAGTACAAGCTCTCATTGCTGTTACCAGTGTGGTTAGTTTTATACAATTGCTGGTCACCCATTTTTGGTCACTTCTGTTTCAAACTTACAGGCACGCAAACCATTGAAATCTCTATGAACCCTGAGATAACCGAGTAAGGGGAAGGGAGGGGAGGGCAAAAGAAGCTAGAATTACTTATAATTCAGCATGTCCATGTGCATCACAAGGACTAAGACTTCCTCCAGTCTGTCAGTAATTCCGATCTCGGACTTGATGTTGCTTCACATCTTCAATAAATGGACCACAGCGCAAATCCTACACAGATCAATAGGGTCAGTGTGCCAGGCACCTGTGGAGTAAAAGAAAGAGAAGGTAAGTTCTGGTTCTCTGCATAAACTATTATTGTTATTGCCTCAAAGGAAACTGTAAAATCTCATAGTATGAGATACATAATCAGATGCAAAATTGTAGCAGCTAGGCTATTCCAGAGCAGTTAGATTACCTCATCTCATCCCATTATCCTGCTTCTTCTCTAGTGTTCCAATAAGATCATTCTGCCAAACCAATAAAGGCTTATTCTTCAAAACCTTTTTTTTCCCCTGAAGTCTATAAACATTCAAGCAGTTTTAGCTGGCCATATTGCTCTCTCATGACAAGTTTTAGCTAGACAGTTAACTATCAAGCCAAGTCACCTTCCTAGTGTTCCAACCTTACTGTCAGAAGCAACATGCCTATTTTACAACACAAAATCAAGTACTGTGGACACCACAGATGCCCCCACGAAAGCCTGAAAAGGCAGGTAAAAGAAAATCATAGCTTTCAACAAAGCTGACCATACTCTGATATCAGCATCTAAAAGGACATATAGAAAAGTTAATTGCAATCTGGGATTTGCACAGAACCTCCCACAGCTTTTCACAACTTCCACAGTATCTACAGGAGGTGTCCACTGGTGGTATGAAAATAGAGTGTCACCGAAGAATAAGATGCAACACTAATGCTCATTGCTGTGAAAATTAAAAAAAAATAAATCATGAGCATAGTTACCCAACTGCATATGTGCATGTAGATTTGTTTGCTCCATCTATGTGAAATCTGATTAATGCTAAGACCAAACCAGCCCATGGAAATATTTTCTGATGATTCACCTTACATCGGGAGCACTGGACTCCAACTCCTGTTCTACCCTCTCACCCTTCTTCCTTCGGCTTGCATTATTTCAACAGACTAATTACACCAAATTCAACCTCTTTATCATTTTTACTGTATAAACTGTAATTCAAAGTAACACTTTACAGATGTCTATAGCGTTTGTGATGAATAAAACAAAATACATAAACACATTATAGGGTTGTTTGGCTAGTGCACAATATGAAGCAATCACTGTCTACAATCACACACATGCACAGAGGTACAATATGCCTACCAACACATAAATACGTTTTAACATAACAGGTGATTCTGAACTTTAACATGAGCACAAAAATATTAGACTACAACCTTAACTCTGCCTCCTTCACATCTGCCTTTCTAAACATAATGCTTTCCACCAAAGACTCCTGCATACGATGACCTTACCTTTTTAAAGTTAGGAGGAGCCTTGATCTAGACGGATAAATCTGAAGTCACTGATAGAGAAAATTTTTATAATTGCCAGATGCATATTAGCAAGTTCTGTGCTAGCTACAGGAAATAAGGGTAATGCATAACTGCAGGCAGAAAAAAATTTTTGTTCTAGCATAATCTATGACAGAAAACCATAGCTCCCATTGAAGAGAGCTTTCAGTGTGCACACAGTTTTTGTGCAAACCATCTGCAGCCATTAGCTGAATGTAATGTTTTCACATGACAAATAATGGCTGAGAATAATTGCAAGCTTATTTCCCTTTTCCAGAAATATACATTGCTGCATATTTTCTCTGAACACACTCCCTTCCAGACTTCATAGATGCACAATTAAAAAAAGATAGGAGTCAACAATGAACAGACAGGCTGCCAACAAGACTTTTCAGCCACAACCCAACTTCAAAGGCTTCCTATTAAAAATTATGAAGGGAAACTAAACAAAGCCTCCACAAAACAATCAAAGGACATAAAAATAAACACTGTGTGATATTTCACGCTGAAAGGCCATCAACTTTTAGACGAAGAGAGGAATCCTATACAGGAATATGTATCTCTTCTTATGCCTCCCAAGTTAAGCTCAGCCGAGATGCTCTGAACACATCTTCCCATGGAAACAGGGCACTATTGGATCTGTTGATTACCTTTTGTATAGACATTTCGCCTATTAACAGTGCTATAATTTACACCAAGTTCCTTGGTTTTGGCCCTTCTTTTTGATGTTTGAAGAGCCAAGTATTAGTCAAAGGACAAGAAATAACAGCGATACAAACCAGCAAATGAGAATAATGTGAATTAAAATCACAAGAATTTAATGAGTAAGGACAGTCAGAGCATGTATTCTTAAGGCAGTAGACAACATGATTTCAGTATAAAAATGAATCAAGTGGCCAGACAGGCACCAGCCCCCTGCTCTCTTCACAGGCAGAAGCACCAGGATGGCAGATGCTGCCACCTGTACCAACAGCCACAGCCAGTTCTGTGGTCACCAGAGAAAGTTTTAGCCCTTGGGCATGCACCAAACTCCATTCACTGCTCCCTGTCACCTAGGGGTTACCCATCACAGTTGTCAGAGCACTGGAAAACAGTCAAGAATGTTTTCTATCTGAGGCATTAGTACAAAAATCTCTCTACCCCTCTCTCAGAAGAAATAAAATATTTTTTAAAAAGCTCATAGAAGTTTCCTCTCCAGCAGCTCCAGCATCCTCAACTCACTTTCAGCTCGGGAGGTGGGACATACTGCTGCCTGTTGGGTGATTACAGAGCTATCAGTTACACCAATACATTTGTAAAACCTGAAAAAATTATAATGGAGTATTATATTAAAATATAAATCAAGTCACAAAAGGGCTGGTAAGTTCATTCATTGTGAGAATCACATTTCAAAAAATTTACAGTTTCCAAAAATCTATTGCCCTAGAAAAATTTTAAAAAAATTGAAAAAAAGTAAAAGAGCACAATGGAAACATTTCTTTCAAAAGCTTCACTGTGCTGGCGGGAGAAAAGTGAAAATGTTTAAAAAGCATTGTTATTCTACCTTCAGGTAACATAGAAAAAACCAGATAGGCACATTGATAAAGGCATAATCGGTAATAAACCAGTCCCTTAGATGACAGATTTTTTTTTTTAGTAGTTGAACAGGCTTACTATCAAGGGCTTGATGCTGTATACACTGAGCATTTGCAATCAGCTTCAACAGAATGCGAACAGTATACCATTCTTGTCAGATGAAAATCTAACGGAGTATTTCAGTGCTGTACACAACACCATTAAGGCTTTAGGGTTGTGGTGGTGCAATCTCCCCCTCTCCAGAGTCACTCAGTACTAGGTGCAATTCCTACCCACCTAGGCCACAGATCAATCTAGGGTAAGTCAGGAACAGTTTGCGAAGGAGGTGAGCCCAAGCGTTAAGGCACCCCCCCTTAACACCCCTGGCTCCTGCTTTTCTCATTATTGGAAACAATAATGATAGTCCATCACCTCCTGACAGCATGCACTTTTACCTGGGTTGGAGCCCAAAAGGGGGTCACACACTCTGGAAAAGTGTGGAAAGCACCAGAATATTTTGTCATCCCAAGTTGGGCTGAAGCAGAAGAGTACCTGACAAAAGCAAATTATCTCAGACCCTATATACAGTGACTCTAAGTGAGACCCTTTGAGTACTCCTGGATCGCAGCAGGCTGTGGCCAGCATCTCCCCTGAACTGTGATGCTTCTCAGGACCAAAGAGGTCTATGGACCATCTGCCGGCAAAGTCAATGGAAGGCCAGGGTGAAGTGCTACTTCTTGAGGCTCAGCTACCATCTGTTGAGGAATGCTGATGCACTGTGAGTATTCCCTCTAAACTCGAGAAGGAACAGGGAACTTTTAACTACAGGCTAGTCTCCTCTATCTACCTCTGCTTATAAAGAAAAAGATGACAGAACTTTTAACTATAGGCTAGTTTCCCTATTTACATATTTTACCAGATCCAAGTATTTCTGCAGTGTTTGTTTGTTTCTGTGCTTTGTGTTTATATATACACAAACTTAGGATACCTCCTAGTATGTTAGTATGAATCTAGTCATTCTCAAATCTGTAATTAAGTCACTATTTTAATCATAACATTTTACTGAATCACCTTATTAACCTTTAAACTGGTTAATGATCGAGTCCTATTAAAATTTAACATTTTATTTACCTCACACCATTAGTAAATCTTAAATTGTTGCTACATCACAACTGTGTGAGGTATTTCATCTGCGACAAGGGGCACCACAGTCTCTGGACAACTGAGAAGCCATTGGCAGTGTACCGAATTATTTCTATTTCTTTCAATGACAGGAAGAAAAGGGTGCTTATTCTCCTTTTTGTTTAGTACTCACGCCTAAACACTCATCATTGCAATTTATCACAACAACAATTCTAACTACTAAATGGTTAAATCAAACAACTAAAAGCAACAGGAGTTTTAAAGCAACAACAGTTCTGCAGCTCTGTGTTTCTTCTCTTCCCAACAGTCATTTATGCTACTTAACCGATTAAATTTCTGATACTGCAGATAATATCCCAATTATGCAATCATTACAAAGAAACATAAAAACAAATGCAAGAGGACAGAAACATTTCTGTAGACAGCCTAGAAAGAGAAATACCCTACTTAAGTTTACGGATGGAATCAGGACTCATACTAATGGGAGTTCAATTGATTTCAACAGAGACAAGGTTTCGCTCCAACTCTTTTCTCAGCATTTCAGTGTGGTCCCCTGCAACTTGCACAGCTCCATTCTCCAGACTGAAAGCCAGGCACACGCCAAGCTAGCTGAAATGCCTTTACAGACTGTAACTGTCTCCCTCTTCAAACACAAGCAACTGTAAGGCAATACAAGTAAAAGTCTCTCCTGGAAGCATGCCATAACTTAATTCTGGTAAACATGAAATGGAAGAATATTCCAATGTTATTAGGTGACCTTATTTTCCTCCTTCATAAACTGTATCACTGGAGAGCCAGAAGAACTTAGAAAAGACAGGTAGTGAAATATCAAGGAGATAGTAGCTGTAACACATAAAAATCCACTCCCAGCTCCATCACACACCACTGAAACTGAAATGTGCAGAATTTTTCAACTCTAGTAAACAAAAGATCAAGCCACAGTCACACTATCAAACTGCCCAAATTCATATGAATTTCAGAGCAAGACATCCACTCCAAATAAGTCAGTGCATGAAAGCTGGGCTAGGCATGGGCTGCAAAACCAGGACTGAATGCCAGTCAGTTCCACTTTCAGAACCGAGTTAATAGAGAGGGATGACAAGATTGTTGGAGAGTGGATGCTGCAGGAAGCAGACTCATTAATAGGCCGTAAAGTTATTATAGCACTGATCTGAGCCAGCTCAGTAGGCTGCATGGCTGTGTATCAAAAGGGAATTGCATCCTATGGTTTGTCCAACTTATTATAAGTTTTTCAGCTGTCACTTTAAGCAAAAATCTACATGCTTTTATGGATTAATTACTAGTTATCCTGAAAAAAAGAAGACTGGATAAGATGACAGATGAAAAAAAAGACCTCCATGTTCAACCAGCTTCTGCACAACAGAGCACCTGCAGCTACTCACAAGCAACAGTACCAGCAGATGCTCATTGCTCATTCACAGAATCACAGAATGTTAGGGATTGGAAGGGACCTTAAAAGATCATCTAGTCCAATCCCCCTGCCGGAGCAGGAACACCTAGATCAGATCGCACAGGAACGCATCCAGGTGGGCTTTGAATGTCTCCAGAGAAGGAGACTCCACCATCTCTCTGGGCAGCCTGTTCCAGTGCTCGGTCACCCTCACTGTAAACAAGTTTTTTCTCATATTCAAGTGGAACCTCCT
>VZTO01002274.1:105962-159700 GCA_013400615.1 Syrrhaptes paradoxus
CTTCTTGCCCTTTTTGAAGACTGGTGTGACATTTGCTTTCCTCCAGTCCTCAGGCACCTCCCCTGTTTCCCACGACTTGCCAAAGATGATGGAGAGTGGTCTAGCAATGACTTCCGCCATCTCCCTCAGCACCCGCGGGTACATCCCATCAGGACCCATGGATTTATGGGTATCCAGATTACTTAACCGCTCCTTAACCCAGTCTTCATTCCTCCTCATGTCCCTCCCTCTGGGATGGTAAAATATCAGTTAAAACAAGTTTAACCACCACTTTTAGCAGTCTAAACTGTTTTTTATAACACTTAACTCAAGGCATGCCTGTTTACAGAAGTGTGTCATTGCTATGTATTCTCCCAGCACTGCAGACGTGTTTTAATTGTGCCTTACTGCCCTCCAGTCGCACAGGCTCAGACAGGGCTTTCTCAATTGGCTGTCTTTTTGCCATTAGAACATAAGCTTAATTTCTAACCACAGATAAGGGGAAATCCAAACCCAAAAGTTCTCTGTTCCCTTCCAATTTCCTCCCCCCCTCCCCCACTAAGCTTCAATAGAAACAAAAGATTTATCTTATTCAATTTTTAGTGGTTTTTATGAGAATGTTTTTATTGGCCTGTTTTGTTATTCAGAACTGTGAGATCTTCTGCTAAGCTATTCCTAAATCAAGACAGCCATCGTTCACATCATCTTGCTCTCCGATTTCCTTTAGGACAGGCACAGGAATATACAGCAGTTGCTTCCCTGATAGCCTTGGTTCTTCTAACACTGATGCTACCAGCAGCTCCTGCCACACAGGCTGACTATAACCCAGTCTATAAGTAAGTAATAGCACAAGATGTGCCTGATTTTTATCTGGGCACTACTGGTGTACAACCACCATCAAGAACCCACCCAGAAAAGTGGCTTTCAAAACCAAGAGAGCACTGCCTAAGAATGGAGACGTGCATTACTCAAACCCAGCTTTCAGGGGTGAAGCTGGCACTACCCCTACATCTTCAGATGTGATGACCATAGTAATGCTGGATGGCTGAGAAGCACAGCATTGGGAGAGGAAGAGCGGTGTATTTCAGAGACCTCCGTGCTCTTGCAGGCTGTTCACATACCAGGTTTGTTTCTCTAACTCTTCATGCAGCCACAATTCAAGCCCCAGCTCCATTTTTTTTTGGCACAGGAAATAAGCACGTGGAAAAAAGCAACATAGTACCGAAACAGAATGAATAAGCAAGGTGGCTGGGTGAACTAGCAGAGAGAGAAGGGGAAAGAGAGGTGAGAAGGTAACAACTCAAAGATTCACCTTTTTTTTCTTAATTATCTACAGAAACCCTGAAGACATCTGAGAGAGCAATAAAGAGAGGCAGAGACCGAAAACAAGGGTGAAAAGGTATCAGGATCATGGCTACTGTGGTTAGAACAGACACCAACATAGCAATATGGATTTTGAGGACCAACAATAAGTTTATATAGGATATTTTATATCTCAAGGGCAAATGCTTCTAGGGCTGAAAATCTTTTCATCCCAATCCTGGATACATCTGCTTGTATGTTTTCTACTGCACTTCAATTTTGGCTTTCTTTGAATGGCAGAGGTCTCAAATCCATGCCCATATCTGTATACAAAATGAAAGATTACAGCTGTTAGGCAAACCCACAACTACCAAGAAACCCACTTCAGGATATGAGAATGTAAGCAAATAAAATAATTGCAAAAGTGAGAAGAGGATGGAAAGGAAACAAAATATTTATTACACTGATTTATAGCAAACATAGTAAGAAAGCTATACACTCCTAAAACAGAAGTGAAAAAACAGATCAGCTGCTTTTTAATATTAAAACTGTTAATTCTTCAACAGTTGCACAAATCCTTCAAAAATTATTATTCCCTTTGCAGCTGAGCTCCTTCTGCAGTGCAGTTGGAAAGGCTGCTGAGTCTCATGTGGGTGCTCATTTAAGCTGTTCCCATTTCCACTCTTAAGAGAGACTAGAATGTCCTAATTCAGTTTAATAAAGAACACATTGGACTTCGGCGAGGGGAGAGCAACAACGGCATTGGGAGGGGAACTGAGCTATTTCTCTACTTCAATGAAGTTCAAAAAAAAAAAAGCAACAAAAAAACCCAACAGCAAAAACAACAGCTGATAATCTCAGGAAAGTCTCTAGAAAAGGGGGAGGAGAAAGGAAGACAAACAAGATCCTTTTGATCTAAGTAGAAAACGCATTTTGAGGCACTGGTAATTCAACAAAAACATTTTTTCTCAAAACTATCAGAATTCTTGTTATTCAAGAAAAGGAGTCTGGTTTCTAAATAAAGCCACTAACTCAGTTTAGTTTAAGGGAGATACAGTTCCATGAATCCTGAAGAATTGAAGAAGGTTGTTTCAAAAAATCCGATTATCTTTGCTGTCAGTGGAGTGCTGTTACAGTTTTGAGGTACTTTCAAGGGTTCAGAGAACTGCGACTGAAGCAGGCATCGCACTACTTCATAAAAATGGCAAATATAAAATGATGTGATCTCCTCACAAAACTGATTAAATATAAAAATAAAATAAGACACAAACCTTGATTAAGGCCAGAAGGGCACTTGAATTGCATATTCCATGACTGAGTGACTGAAAAGCTTACAGAAGACAGCATTAATTAAAGGGGCTGATCACCTCTGACAAACACAAGTTTTTTTTTTTAATATTCACCCATACATTGCTGCATGTTTGGACAAGGCTGAAGCTGTCTATGAAACTTGATTTGAAATCTCTTCAGCCTATCTCGGTTTACTGACTGCTTATATAAAATAAATTGTAGTATCTTCTGGTGAGTCCTGCATCAAGGGCAACACTTTCAAATGCTTCCTGGCAAATAAACATGCCCTATTATCAAAATTGCCCTCAATTTCATATTTTAGTTTACTTCTACTACTGAACTGAGTGACTTATTTTTCCCCAGCAACATCCTAGTTCTGCAGATGTGAGAAGTCCTGAGCACGAAGATCTTAGGACACAGAGGTCAGACCTTGCCCACTTACTGTACACGGCTACTTTACAACCACTGGTCATGGCTGTTGACTTGGGGGAGAAGGGGAAATTTCTAAGACTTTCCACTCAAACATCAATCCATTGACTATTGTTGAGACCAGAGCTGTGATAACCATACACTTTTAGTAGAAGGTGAGCATCTTTATAATGCACTTAACCAGTTTCTTCCTGACATCTACAGTGTTTACACACTGAAGCTTGTAACGTGATTGCCTTTTTCTGTAACTGTAAATGCTGTGAAACAGTCAGAGAACATATGTCAGGATTTGCAAAAACAGGCAAGAAGGAAACATCCTGAGATAGATAAACAATTAAAAAAAAAACAGGCAGAAGTAGTAGTATGTGGAAAAAAGCATATGGCTAAGCTTTCAAGTAGGGAGGGAACAGCTATTTTGAGCCCAGTGTCTCCCCCAAAGGAGATGACTTTTCAGAAATGCAGGTGCAGGACCCTCCGAAAAGTCAATCCCTCCCAAGTACACCATGTTGGTACCTAGCAATGGAGCCAAGTAAAATCCATGGGCTATGCAGAACTAACCACCATGGCTGCGCCCCCCCCCCCCATCAGTGTTGGCTTATGAGGNACTAGTCATATTTGAGAAGTCCATCAATAAAGCCACAGAGACTCATAAGCCCAAATTTTGGGAAACATTCAAAAAGCATTGGGCCTCATTAAACAAGCCAGCCTCACAGAAAGTGGACATGCAATGCTGTAACATTACCTGATTTTTGAGGATTTGTGAGACTCTTGTATCTTGCTGTGCTGTCTTTGCCATAACATTTCATGCTGCTTTCATTCTGTGATCTCAGAGTGATGTAACTAAACATAAAGCAAAAGAATGGAAATTAATTTCCACGTGGTTATAAAATATCACTATCTTGCCCCAAACCATGAGCAGANGTAGTAGTATGTGGAAAAAAGCATATGGCTAAGCTTTCAAGTAGGGAGGGAACAGCTATTTTGAGCCCAGTGTCTCCCCCAAAGGAGATGACTTTTCAGAANAAGGTAATGTCAATTTTGCTTGTATGAGACAATATAGCCAAGGCAGACCTTTAAGAACAATTTAAATGTCTGGGGATCTCCTGAGTCATACATACTGTGGTACATAAAATAATATTTTACAGAACACAAAGCCAACACACAACTAGTCATATTTGAGAAGTCCATCAATAAAGCCACAGAGACTCATAAGCCCAAATTTTGGGAAACATTCAAAAAGCATTGGGCCTCATTAAACAAGCCAGCCTCACAGAAAGTGGACATGCAATGCTGTAACATTACCTGATTTTTGAGGATTTGTGAGACTCTTGTATCTTGCTGTGCTGTCTTTGCCATAACATTTCATGCTGCTTTCATTCTGTGATCTCAGAGTGATGTAACTAAACATAAAGCAAAAGAATGGAAATTAATTTCCACGTGGTTATAAAATATCACTATCTTGCCCCAAACCATGAGCAGACCTGCAAGAATGAGCTTCCTATTATAACGCAACCAAGTACTAACTTCTATTCAATACAGTATCTACATGCTACTGTTCCTCAAGTCACTAATTGCTTAGGACATCTATCAGCACTCTCTTAAAGAACAAAGAGCCTCTCTCCCATATCAATAGCAAGAGACTGCTTCATTCTCAAATCTCTGGGATTGCTACATCCACAGCCCTTCAAATTACAGACTGAAATACGAGTAAATTCATCTCTTCTTCTTACTCAGCTTGGCGCCTACTGCAAAATAAGGCATGGGTTATGTTGATACAATAAATAAAACAAGACTGTGCCTCTACTGCAGAGACTGTAAAGATGTCACAGCATCTTACGCTGCTTTGACAGAACCCAAAGAGAGGCTGGATGCCTTCGCGGAGAGATTTTCTGGCCCAGAGCGTGCAACCTACATGATGAGCATCAGACAAACAAGAGAAGGTACAGCAATCAGGAAGGGAGGGATTAATGAAAGTCAAAGGTGTGGGAGATACAATCAGGTTGTCACCCAGTGCAGAAGAGATATCTAGGCAAGGCATCTTAAATTATTTAAATGAAAACAACACATTTGTTTTTGTAGGTGCTGCCAAGGCAGCTTTTAGGGAAGGCCCCAAATGAAACAAGCTTGGAAACTTAAGGTGCATTTCACAGCTCACTGATGTCAACGGGAAACTCTCCATTCAAGTCAAGCCCTGCCAGGTTTTGGAAAGTCATTCCAGCCAGAAGAGGAAACTGCATAAACAACCACTTGTGGGAGAAGGGCACAGATAACCTCAGTGGCTTTGACCAGTGTTTTCCTCCTCTCACCTTCACACTAGATTCACTTGTTTAAAGCATTCTTTAAAAACCTCTGATAATAGGTCACAAGCACTGCGACACTACTACATACAGCAATAAGAAACCTCCCAAATCCAGCAGTTCCTTGTACAGAATAAGTGCCCTCCCTTAGCCCATCAGCAAGGTGAAGGAGAAGAACCCAAGCACCTCTCTTGCCCTGCCCAACATCAGCATCTGCTTCCCCCTTTGTCCTCCCCCAAGCCCACAGACAACAGACAGGTCCACAGCACAATCCAAACACAACCCACTCCATCAAAGCACACACCACGGGAGACAGCAGAACTCCTCACAAAGCCCAATCTGTCCAAAACATCTTTCTTCGACAGAACACGTCAGCTGATGACAAATGTTGGTAGCGTTGCATGGACGGAAGCGAGTTTCTGCTTACAACATTACTGCATTGAGTCCCAGGAACTAAAGTCTGTGCACATCCCTGTCTTGCTACAAATTATGAGCTGAAATGCTAAATACATCCCCGAAAGCAAACTATTTGTTACCTGCTTCCATCCTATCTGCTGATGTTTTTTCTCAGCAAATCCCAATAATTTGTCCCTTTGTTCAAATAAGACAGGTTTTAATAAGCCCACATGTACTTAATGCTTTATCTAACTTGGTTTTTATACTAGTATCTAAGACCTTTAGGTCTGTAACAGGCATACTGAATCTTCTAAACAATTGACAGGTGTATAGCATCACTTTCTATTTGTAACAGGAAATATTCAGACACATGGAAAACCCGAGGTTAACATCAGTGGACCCAGAAGAGAAAACTTTTTTTCCCCCCAGTTTAACACAGCTGTTTAGAACCTGACAAGATGTTTAGTTAAAAAAATAACTGCTATATCATGACCAAAGTCACAGTACATAGTTTTGCTTTCTTTTTCATTTACCCATCTGCTCTGGAACAACGAACATTAATATTAAACCTAAAAATGCCAAAATATTCTGCTGCCAAGCCATCCCTAACAGCTTCTTACAGAGGCCAGGCTGATGGTCACATGGAAAAGCAGCAACAGGAATACCCAGGAAAACCCTTTCCTGTTTTTCTTATTTGTCTTGGCTGCTTTTCCCACTATATCGACTTCATCATCAGAGCTACAATACCACCCATATGTAAATTAGCGGATACATGCAAAGCTCTCATATGTAATACCATAGCTAAAGAATAAAACTTTGGGCATTTTAGAGCCAGAGATAGTGAACTGATGGCTGATAAATTACTGGGAACAGTCCCAATGTAATTAACACAGGACCAAATGCTGCAAAAGTACACAAAATTAATAAATGAAGTTTTAATTCCTTTCATTAAATTTTAATCAGTATCTCATTTTTGGAGGTTTAGATTAAAAAGCAATCTAACTTTATATTCCTCTGCCATACTCTTCAGTTTTGCTCCCATCCCAGCCCCTAGATTTTGCACATAACTGAAGCACAGTAAGGGGAAGCTGAGAAGTGAAGCCTACAGCAAGATTTACAAATTAAGAGCTAAGTCAGAGATCAGCTATCCCATACACACAATATAAGTTTTCATTCTTCTCTCTTCATTAGAATTGATGACACTGCTGGAAAAATAAGGAGCACATAGTACCTTTTATGGGAATGTAAAGCACAGATGAATTAGCAGAGAGAGAATGCAGCTAAATCAATTTCTCATCTCAAGATGGTAATGGAGGCAATTTCTTAAACTTTACTGTGCTTGTAATGTATTGATCAGCAATGCTTCACATTGAAAGTTAAAAAATGAATTTTTCCATGGAGGAAAAATGGAGGATGGCAGTAAAATCCTAGGCAACACACCAAAGAACAGCAATTTTCTCCAGTCACCTTACAGTTCAGAAACACAGTTTCCACCTACATGAAAGTTACTGCAACAGACGAGAGGAAGATTTCTAGATGAAGGCTGAATTAGTCCTGCAGGAGCCTTCACAGAGCAGATTTAAGGAGAAGGACACAGCGTTGCTCTAGGAGAGATGACACAAACACCAGTACTGGTTATGCTACCTGCGGCATGAGGCTGCAGCAGCAGCTTAGGAACAGCATTTTCATTAGCAACATTTCAGCTCCCCTTGGCTGCAGGTCACTATAAACAGCCACTTCCCCAAAGGTCTTTCAGTCTCTGCTACAACAACATCATGCTCTGGGATGCTGATGTCCTTCCTGAACTCCTACTGCTCTGAGGCCTAACCGCAGGTTAGGACAAGAAGAACCTTTGGCTGACAAAGATGCCCCCCACTCAATCGCTAGAAGAGCAGTGACACCAAGGAAGGCCATGCCCATGTTTCATGGGCTGGTCAAGTGTGCCTGGCACAGGCCACACGCTTCTAAGGACAAGGCTACAGCTGCATGGCAGGTTTGAGGTATTAAAAGAACAATACAGATCAAAGACAGGCATACACACATCCTTTACTGAGGTACAGCAAAGTGTTGGACATACCCTTCTACAATAGCCATATTTACTTTAATGGGATGGACTTTTGTATCATTTGACATTAAGAACTTAACTGAAGTGTTAACATGGAAAACTCAGACTTCCTGTAGCATCCAGACTTCCACAAGAGCATCCAAAATGCAATTCTGAGAGAATGAAAAAAAAAAGTCATTTGGGATTTCTCTTCTCCTGCCCAGTGGCCGCCTATTTACCTAACCACAAACAAACACCAGCTGATAACCTCCCTGTGAAATGAATAAACTTCACCTAGTTTAAATCAATGAAACATGAGAGTTTTCTCTACTGTATTTATCATTATTTCTGTTACAACAAGGGTGACAAAAAGCATCCTGTTGTCTAAACTGGTTGGTCCTGATTAAACAGTATTTAATTATTTTTGGAGCAGAAAAGGGGAAAGTAAGCCACCTTAAGACAAGAAATATAAGAACAACAACAGAGTATATGTATTAAAAAAGCAATACCAACAAACACTGTAATATCGACTGGCAAAACCTGCAACAAAAAAGTTGAAAGTTCCGTAACTATCAGCAATCATGTACCATTACTTTGGTTCCTTTAACACAACTACATCAGAGCACAGTCTCTCCCCACATGCTGGAAGTCCTCTCTTAACCATCAACTACACGGTTTTGTTACCCTTCCCTGGTCCATGTTCAGCTTTCTGATTGTACCTTATTTCTTAGAGAAAATTCAGAAATTCACGTTCTCTTCTAAGGACAGGATTCTTCATTCATGCAAGATTATTTTTATATGCTCATTTCTACATATTTGAAGTGTTTCAGGAATATTGTATTACATTTCTTTCCACAGCAAATTTCTTAGACAAAAGTCACATCTTACAGATGAGATACTATGGCACAGATTATGAATTCCAAAATGTACTAATTTTTCACCCGTAGGATCCAGCACACCAGATAACAGATACTGTACAATGCTAGATTATGTTTAAAGCCGTTTCAACTTGAGCTACTGGTCACATACCTACCAGTCACACAAAGCAAATGGGTGCTCACACTAGAAGAGATCACCATAGGGGTAACTAGTGACTACCCAGGAGATGCCTGCCTTGAGCAACTGTGTCAAGCAGCTGTGCTGTGGCACGGGCCAGAATATAACCTGGTTCCCTTGGGCAGGGCTCTGCTTGTCTCATCCAGGAAAAAAATACTCTTTCTTGTAATTCCTTTCATTTTTCATTATATAACTTCAAACAACCACAGCAAATGAATTGGGAATCCAACACAGCCCCCCTCTAAAAGAGTCTCGTTTATCTTCACAGCAAATCCATCACATGCACTAAGCTGTACAGCAGTTTTGTTGGAGGGGAACAGAATAAATGCAGTTTACAGTTTTCTCATAAAGTATATATACATAAAACAATGCTAAGATGAAGTTACAGAAGCACATTTTCATTCCGGCATTTAATCTGAAAAAGACTGGCTTAATTTCTTATGTGTGTGGTGGCATTTAAAAAGGATACTTTATTACACGGTATTATCTAAAAGATGGAGTGGTTCTTCCATCAGTCTAATACAGCTTCTATGCAGACCAGTCAAATTGAATAAAGTAAAATTATGGCAGTGATAGGCTGTCACCCGACAGGCGAACATGCACTAGCAGGACGCTCACCCAAGTTTGAGAGGTATTTGCCAACAGAAGAACCTCAGATTCATTCTGACAATCCTGTCTCCATCCCCACCTTGCAAGCGTGTTTGGGGAGGCAAAGGTTCCTACAACTCCTGTGCCTGTCTGCTTCTTTCCTTTCTCTTCTTTCCCTAAGCCAGTCACTTGTCCAAAACTGACTCCATTTCCAAGGCACATTTTCTTCTCCTCTGCAATGCCAGGCATCGCTCCTCTGGTACATAGCCAGGCTCCTCTCCTCTGCCTCTACACAGCTCTCTTCCCTCATGTTCATGACCTACACTTCCTGCCACACAACCGTTTCTTGTCATGTCCTTGAATTCGGACAGCGTCCTGGCTGGCAGTACAAGCTTGACAGCCCCAGAGCTGCCCAAGGAACCATCAGCTTCCCCTTCACATCTCTCACACACTCATTTCATGCTCATCTCCGGGGAAGGACAGTGGAAACTCACTCCCCATCCTCTTCTTCACGACATTCACCATTTTTGCAGGTCTCTTCCATGTCAAGTACTTTCCAGACTGAGGACTCCTGGTGGCTCTTTGTCACCCCATACGCTGGATTCTTCTTCTTCTTTACAAGATTTTGTGGACTGGGGGAGGCGAGATAGAAGACAGGAAGGACCAGGACCGCATGTGGTATTGAAGACAGGGGAGCACCACGCATTTACGCAGTGGCACATTTATGCTTTCTGGTTTGTTTTCTGTTCCTTCACTAAACAAGTACTGACACTTGTTTTACCAATCATTATGCTGCCATTTTTACAGGATGACCACAGACTCTCACTCCAGAGCAGTAACACCTGGTGTAGCACTCATCACGGCATACACCACATTGTGACCGCTCTCCTCCTCCCACATGCATTGCTTTCATTTATCTACAAACAATTTCCTCTGGCATTTTATTATCCAGTCATTCAGCACAAGGAGTTCTCTTGCAACACATTTCAGACAGTCTTTCTTTTTATTATTTGCAATCCCCTAAGCCTACACTCTTGCAAAATTTCTGTTCCTTAAACTATGACCAAACTAAAATTGTTCAAACAAAATCATCGCCAAAAATGACATCAATAAACAACCCTGCTTCCTTGAAAAACCCTCCAACTATTCTTTCCCTTTGCAAAATTTCTGGAAAACAGTCACTCTCCTATAACTAAATTTCCCAATCACTCAAAAAAAAAAACAACTCTTCAAGCAGGCACTCCCCATAACAAGCTTTAGCCGTAATTGTTCCAGTTTGTCAGAGTTGAGAACACTTCCACAAGATCTTCTGTCAAGAGCCTGACCACCTAACAATTGGACCTCTCATGCCACACTAATGTGCCATCCCTACCCCAAGAAGATGAAGCAGGAGCTCCACAGCTCAGGAAACAGCACTGCCAGGCCAAAAAAAAATAAAAATCCAACCCCAAACAAATAAGCAGACAAACCTAGAAGTCTAACAGCTACTGCTTGGCTCTAGATCCTCTGTGCAGAAGGTAGGAGGGGGGAAAAAAACAACAAAAANCAGGCACTCCCCATAACAAGCTTTAGCCGTAATTGTTCCAGTTTGTCAGAGTTGAGAACACTTCCACAAGATCTTCTGTCAAGAGCCTGACCACCTAACAATTGGACCTCTCATGCCACACTAATGTGCCATCCCTACCCCAAGAAGATGAAGCAGGAGCTCCACAGCTCAGGAAACAGCACTGCCAGGCCAAAAAAAAATAAAAATCCAACCCCAAACAAATAAGCAGACAAACCTAGAAGTCTAACAGCTACTGCTTGGCTCTAGATCCTCTGTGCAGAAGGTAGGAGGGGGGAAAAAAACAACAAAAAAACCACAACAACAAAAAAACCCAACCCATCCCACCCCTCTGCAGACAGACTCCTATGCAGTGCCAAAAATATTTTGAAAGACACAAGATGTATAATTTTTCAACTGAATATTCATTTCTAAATTGAAGGGAAATATCTTAAGGGTAAGTGGGCGTAAAGAACAATTCCTCCTCAGCACTGCTGCACTACTTATTAAAGGCTGTGAATACCCACAAGAATTCAGCTTTGGCCTTCGCACTGTACACTAACAAGCTTAGTTCACTGGCACTCGCAAAGCATATGGAGCTCTGCTTCAAATGATCCCTTTGAAAGGGACAATTAAATCAGACAACTAGATATTGAATGACCAACAGAGCTAATTAAATTCTTAAGTCCTGTTTGTATATTTATCCAAGTCTTTCTCACCATTCTTGCCGAGAAGGGGAATGGGTTGGCTTAGGAGGTCGAGGGAAGAAGTATTCCTTTTATTTTTTTGCCCCCTCTCCCCTTCAGTTACAGATCTGTTTGGAACAAAACTTGAGACACAAAATCAATGCAGCCAGTAGTGGAAT
Source organism: Syrrhaptes paradoxus (assembly GCA_013400615.1). Classification (NCBI taxonomy): domain Eukaryota; kingdom Metazoa; phylum Chordata; class Aves; order Pterocliformes; family Pteroclidae; genus Syrrhaptes; species Syrrhaptes paradoxus. Next base: position 117,752 of record VZTO01002274.1, read on the forward strand.
TCGTCTTATTGTGACAGAAATATTCCATTTTCCCTAGCTTATACTTTAAATTGCTTTCTAATATACTAGGTTATTATTTTTTTAGCCCCTTTGGTTCCTTACATAATTAAATGCCACACCATTCAGGTTTTACAATTACTTTTACCATTTTCAGAGGAACATTGACACTCAGCAGCTTTCTCAACTTTCTGTGAAGATTTTATTACTCACAAGTATTAGCTTTGCTGAGTACTTTCTTCTTCATTACAGTCAAAGCTCTTAGTCATCCCTATAGAAATCCTTCCCTTTGTACAGACTTTTCTATAAAGCAGGTAGTATTTGTTGATCCTGTTTACTTTGCTAGTATTCCACATAACCAGAAGTAGCACAGAAAAGGGGAAAGGACAATGCTTTTTAATACCACAGTGCCTTCAGCTTGCAGGAAAGGGAGAATTGTTACACACAACTTCAGACACATTTTTATAACAAAGTCAGATTTTGCATTTAATACATACAAAATAAAAACAATGCTCCCAGAAGGTCTCCTAGCTAAGCTATGAACATTTTGCCTGCAAGTACAGGTACACAGCCTGAAGCTGAGAGGAGAACTGGCTTCTATGATTTCTCTTAGAAGACCACGTCAATTTTGAAGCATGCATGTTCCCAGCCCCTCTAACTTCGCTTTCAAGGTCTTGCCCACACTAACCCCAGGTCCAGCAGCACAACTCTTTCTCCAATTTTGCCAACTTGTGACAGAGCACACAGGACACCTTACAAAAGTACTTTATTGATACAGAAATTACAAGGTAAACACAAATCATTCTGCAAGGAGCAAGCTCATCCTGCTTAACACTCACCTGGGAGAAATACAAACAGAGAAATACAAATCAGGGCGATGTCTCCCTTCCCAGGGAGGCTAAGCAGAATTATTTGGCCAGTGGGGGTTTTTTTGTTGGTTTTTGTTTTGTGAGTATTGGTTGGGTTGGTTTTTTGGTTTTTTTTGTTTGTTTGTTTGTTTTTAAATTTAACTTGTTTTTTGTTTGTGGGGATTTTTTAGGGGTTTTGGGGTTTTGTTTTGGCAGAGGGGTGTGCTTAATTTTGTGGACAACTGAAGGGAAAAAAAGAAAAGAAAAAAAAAGAGAGCAAGTTAAGGCAAAGGCTTTTAAAATAAATTAAATTTAAAAACTGCTGACTTGTTTCTCAGCAGAATAGGAAGGAGTTTCCAGAGAGCACCTAACAAGCACCAGGGAGAAAGCCTTCTCCATAACAGGCAGAGTACAACACCACAGGATCTTCTCCTGGGAATGAATTATAAGTAGGAAACACTTTGAAGAAAGTTATAAACTTGCTTGTCATCTATGGCTCTACCTTACGTAACAGTTGATCAAGTCACCCTTCAGAATTACTGGAATGTTACCAAGCATTACACTTACAGCTGAAAGCAACGTATGTGCGACCATTTCATACCATTTTCAGCTCTATCATAGACAGATCTTGAATTATTGTCCCAGACAATTCAAGAACCAAAAGGCTCTGCCCCCATCTCCCCATGGCCCCACTGGCATCCTGGCACTGGGCTGGAACTGGGGGCTCTGCAGCAGTGAGCCCAAGGATCATCTCTCATTTCAATTTTGTCTTAGGTCACAGTGACCCAACTCTAGCATGAATCATCCATAATCGCCCTCCAAGCAAGGGGATCTGAACCAAGTGAACCTCATAAAAGTTTTGATGCTAGGAGGTAGCAGTGGACATATTCTGAAGTTCTGTTTATTCGAGCTGTTGAGGTTCCCCTCTGGAATAACCTTTCACAGTCTGCTCAGTGGTTTCTCTTTCTCTTCTTAAGACATGAAACTTCTGCTAAAATCTATGATTTCCCATCTGCTGTCATCTAGAGAAGCCTCTATGAATTATCTCTACAAATAGTCTGCAAAAGACCTCCAGCATCTTCAGAACAAGTTCATATGTTTAAACAAACTAGGTAACATGCCTAGCATAAATCTGCTCAGGTAAGTCTTGGGTTCAGACACAGTGTTGTTCAGATGCCTATATATCAAGTTCTAAGCCTTAAACTCCACAAGCCGGCACAGCAGACATAACCTCACTAACACTTTATAAAGCTTGCCTTAGATTTTCAGCCTACTCTCTCACTCTGAAAGACTGTTATCTCAAATTGATACACAATATTTTTACATCAACATTTTTCATCAATTGTTTTATGTGGATACTATGTTCCAGAGTGTGCTATCTGGAAATCTAGGCTGCTCCAGATCATGGTTTTAAAGACTTACTTGATAATTCTCCTACCAGTTTGTAGAAAATGCATTTTTATCCTCTGATTTAGAAATGCATAAAAGGATTTTCCATGGCTATCTTAGCTAAGGTTGCGACTTAAGAGTATTTATTTATTACATTGTTTACATGTACTGCGAGCCACCCGATGAGGAAATGGAGAAATAAAAATAAAAACAAACTCCTCCTTTAGACCACATAATTTCTGACACCATTTCTACTTAAAGATCAGGTCAGTTTTGTTTGTTTTATGGAGGAAGAGAGTAAGCAAACACAGACTTCAGTTTTTCATCATTTACTGAATCTACAGCATACAAGGCTCATTTATCATCAAGCCCTAGACTCAAGCTGAAATATTAATTACACACACAAAGAAAAGGTAATGTTATTTCAATAATTGGTAAGCAAGCAATTCTCAGAACAGTGTTATCTGATTTATCACAGGATTCTGGAAAGATGATGGTGGTGCTGACACACTCGTGGTTTCCCTTCTGTTCACTTTTCACTTACAGCAGGCTCAAACCTCTCTGGAGTATCTGCCCAAGAGATCTGACTGGAAAGTAATTTATAACTCAGAAACAGATAGATGTTAACCTCCCCACTGATCCATCCTTTGGGAACTGCCCAAGGAACAGCAGCTATAAGCAACATGACCAGAGGATTGAAGGGTAATGCCATGAAACTCAGGTATTTTTAGTTCGGACTGCAGACTTCATGACTGAAATATGCAACCGATAATGCCATTTCTAACAGTCCTCAGCACCGCAAATACCAGCAAACATAACTTGGGGCTGTCGAAGGGGACCGAGGCAGGATTCTGAGTCGATTTAAAACACACAATTAAAACAGGAGGTAAAAACAACTGCAACAGAAATGAAAAGTGAGAGACATCACAAACGTGCTGAGCGAGTCAGAAGCAAAAGCAGCTCATGCAATACTCAGCTGGCAGTGCTTCAGCCTCTCCTACCCAGAGTCTGCAGCTGCAGATGTCCCCAAAGCTTCTACACAAACAGACACAAGGGAAGGTAGAGCATGCAGCCTAGCAAGGGCAGAAGTCTCCAAAAACCCCTCCCGTCATGAAAAATATTCCCACTCAGAATGCACAATGGCACACTTCTAAGTGAAGGTTGGTGTCACCACTGTGTGGCCTGAAGAGATGCTAAGCCTTGCCCTTGTTTCCCTGTACCTAACTCCCATGGCTCAACACTGGCGTTTGTGTTAAGGACACACCATCTTGGTCAAACCTCATGGTCCCTAACCTGGGTGCAGGCTGAAAAACTTTCACTTTGGAGTGGTGGGGTTGTTGTTGCAAGATGGGGAAGGGAGGGATGTTCTTGTTTCTTTTGTGGTTTGGTTGAAGGTTTTTTTTTAGCACTGATGCAAGTCGTGCAAGAAAGGCATCTCTTAGAAATTATTTTAATAATGAGTAGAACAGTTATATGAAAATGCATACCACATTACTGAAAACACAAGATAGAATTATCTTTTAAAAAGCATGCAGGTGGCATGCACTGCACTGTACTATCTGGGAGTCAGGACTTACCCTTACCAGCAGCAAGGCTGGCAGCGGGCATATGCTGACCGAACCCAGCACAGTGCTTGGGCGTTCCAAAACAGCCTGACCCCAAGACTACATCTAAAGGAGGGAAAGCATCAACCTGCATGAGTGTAAAGTAGCCGTTCAAATTGCAGTCTCATCTAACAAGGGTCTCAAGTAGAGATCTCATGGGGAGGGCTACATTATTATTAAAGCATTTTCTCCGATGTATATACAACCTCACATTTGTTTCTTTATCTTGGAATGGAGAATTCTTATTACCACGCTTCAGTTAAAAGATGACAAAAAGAATGGATAATATATAATGGAAGTACTGCATATGTGATTTAAAGTTGCCTCCAAATACCTAATGCACAAACATTTGTTTTCCTTCAGATGACAAGAATCAGGCCAAAACAACAGTAATGTGATTTTGGCTTGTGCAAAATGATGCTTTTCAATAAGCAATGGTCCTACCTTAAAAGAAAAAAAATTAGATCACATTGTACTTACAGAAGACACAGAGAGAACCCTTCTAGATAACAGGTAACTGCATAAGACAAAAGGTAATCGAAAACTTTTCTGCCATGTTCTTAGCATTCCTGGATTGGAAATTCAAGCTACAGAAAAAAGGCTGTGTATCAGACACTGTACCAGATAATATAGCAACATGAATGTCTAAGGATTATATTTGAAAAGTGAAAAGTTGCAGTAAGCCTACATTTTTTAATTCTATTTTTTAAATATTGAGACCCCTGCTATAGATTTTATTTTAATTTTAGTTTTCCTACAGTACATTGGCCTAGAGGAAGCCCACCTTACAGACAAACCTGACGGCATTCTTTACCTAATTTTCCCTGCATTCATGTCTCTGTTAATGCAGGACTCAGATAAGTCTACGTGGTCCCATACTGTCCTGCTGGTATATTTTCTATCTCAAAAACTGCATCTCTCTCCACCTTCTGCAGATGAATTCTACACTGGTCTAGATTCAATAGCGGACTGAAATTCCTTTGCACGCTGAAAGTTTAAGTTGCAATCCCATTAACTCCAGGCACCAAGTTCTGCACAGCTGAAATGGTCTGGATGGACCATCTGTAACGCCCGTTGAGATCTCCTACCCTTGCCAGAAAGAGAGATGGTATAAAGTCGTCTTCCACCACAGGGAGACCTATGATTGAATTATCAAACTTTTTGACACCTTCTGAAGCCCTGCAAGTCTGAGCCATCATTCCCCAGAGACCTTCTTTTGAGCCAGCCCACTGACACACAGGTAAGATAACAATCTTTTCTCAAGACTATTACAGTGGTTTTGCACAGTGCACACAACTGATGAAAACAGGAATACCAGGCTGGGGTACGTTACTTCTGGCCAGCTCCAGCTTTCTCTTTTTGTCCCTGGTGCACCAGCAGAAGCCACCACCCGGATGCTGCTCGTCTAGTCAGATGCCCTTTGGAGTGCTCTCCTTCCAGACATGACCTATTGCAGGCCACAAACACATTAAGAGCTGACAACGAATGGAGACAATCTTTCTGTGTTTGTATAGCAGGAAAAACTTCTCTCTGGCACTCTTTGTGCACAACTAAATGCAGGCAGTGATGGTGATGCCTCACTATGTTCACCAGCAAACCAGGGTACAACTTCAGACCACAGTCCTGGAGATCTATCTGATAAATGATTATAGTCTTATTCCAATAGATAAGCCCATTCCCGTCAGGGGAACCTGAAGATAAAATTCTGATGATCTATTCACTAGTCTGAACTATGAAGTCCTGAACTGAAAAATATTTCTTAATAGAGAAACACATTACCAGCAATTTTCTCTGGACAATGTAGGACTACTTAAGAGAGGAAATCCTGAGATGGACAGACCTTAGACCTCTCTAACTTGAAGCTTCTGATGAGTTTGTTGAGGAATATGAGATCTGGGAATCCTCACAGGTCTTCATCCTTTTCAAAGCACAAAGAATAGCGAGTGTAGTCTGCACAACTTCTGCACTGGTAACAGACATACAGCTTCACTCTACCACCTGTGGCTGATCACTACTTTTACTTCTTTAGGGAGCTACACAGTCCATTTAACCTGGGGAAAAAATGGTAGCATAACTGTGGACATGACTCCGCTGGTCTGCTGTCCAAGGTGTAGCTCTTTAACACAAGCAAGAGATTGGCATATTTTATGTGCGCCCAAGCATAGGACACTGAGTCAGCAAGAGGTTTCTGGTTCATAACACCTGAACATTCTCAGACACTTTAAATTATATCACCTACTTCTTCCAGATCTCACTTCTATTTCTCAGATTCTTATAGGCTCTTAACAACAAGATGATGCTTAATAAAAATAAATAACATTTAGCAAGACAATAGGGTCACTTCTATTTTCATTTTAGCCACATCCTCAAATGGACTGTCTCCTCAGTATCAAATTAATATCAGAAGTAACCTGGAGAACGCCACAATTTCCAGTGGGGTTCATGTCTTTTGGAAAGTACTAAACCGAAAGACGTTAGATAAGATGGAAAATCCTGACAATTACAAACATTACCATGCCTAAAGGACTACCATAGTGGCCAGTTCTGGCCTCACAGGGCTGTTGGCATCTGCTTTGTTTTTAATAAGCAGGTGAAAGGAAAGATCCTTATAGCTCCTACTCCTAAATCTAGCAAAGCAGTAAGAAAAGATTTCTCCTCCTCCCTCCCAGGCGCTTTAAAAAAAAATAATAAAAGAAAAATCACCCATGTGAATCAAATAATTTGCCAAATGATTCATGACTGTCATATCTGAACAAAAAAGTACCATGTCAATAAACAGAAGCAGAAAATTAAAAATTATAACTGCACATGATTAGGCAAAGCATATGAGTATTATGAATTCTGATTCTTAAGAATGGATGACATACGCACTGCATTTCCTTAACAATGGGAGAAAAAAAAATTAAATCTATTTAGTGGTATAGCACAACCTCTGCAAAAAGGGTAGAAATAACATTCATCACAAGAGGCAGGAATCCAACACATTAGATAGCCTGCGATGAGAATTCTATGAATAAAACAGATAATATCAAATTAGCTAACTAAAAAACTAACAAAACAGCTGTTCACAGATAAAAAGAATACTTGTCTATTTGTTTCCAAATTCACAACCAACTGGGTTACACGTATTTGCTGTTTTAAAATAAGCAAAGAACCAGATACACAAAAAGATCTGGATCTGCCCATCTTCCCAGACACACTGGGTTTTAACATTTACAGAGTACTGAAGAAAACACCCCACCTCTTTTTGCTTGAGCTGATGTTACATTTGGCACAAAACTTTAATGTTCAGAAAGAGATTTGACTAGACAGCAGACAGAGTACTCCATTAAAACGTGTGGCAAAACGTGTCCACCTCCCAGTCAAAAGCAGCAAACCACTTCTCAGTGACATCTGCCTGCAGATCTCAAGATGCTCACATTGATGCTTTCCCACAAAATACCTTTTCCTTATTCCTATCTAGAAGTGTTCTTCTGCATTAGTGAATTGTGTAACTTAAAAATAAAGGGCACAAAAGTAGCCTCAGGTGTTTTTCCTAGAACCACTCCACTTACCTAGAAAAGCACACAGAAACCCTACCAGCATCAGAGGTAGGCACACTTGCAGAAAGGTATAAATGTCAAACAGAGGTCTGGAGCACTTGGTTCAGCAAAAAGTAACTATTTCAAGATAAGCATAACTAGAAAGAGGAGAAACTTTGTTCACTTTATAAAAAAAAAAGATATGTGGTAATATTTAAAAAAAAAAAAAAAGAGAAAGAAAAATTAGAGGGTACATTAATTATAAAGGTTCTGTGGTTCTATATTTCAATTAGGAACCACTTTATTTACAGCTCTTGGCTCAGCAGCAGGCAACCCAATGAGAACACTTTTCATGGTGCAATTTCTAATGCAAATAAAAGTAAAGGTAACCCTACAGTGGTTTGCTGACTTATATAATGAGACAGGAAACAACTAGTAGAAGTGAATAACAATCATATCAGATGCATTCAGAAAGACCACACAACTCAAATAATAAATTGACAAGTACATTTACCTCAAAGAACTGTCTAAAATAGTTTTTTTCATAAACACTTTTACTAAGATATTAATAGTAATTTAAATATACATTCCATCAAAATATAAAGTTAAATCCATCCTCTGCACCCTCAAAACCAAGAATGATCACTAAACACAGAAATCTGTCTTTTCTGCTCGGCAAGTCCACAATTTCTGGTTTTGGACAGAGTGAAGAAGAGCCCTAAGAGCTAATGCTGGGGTCTGCCCAGCAGCCCCCTTTGCACTACTTACAGCTAGAACAGCATACGGGAGGCAAACAGGGGGAATGGAGAAAATGTGGAAAGATGCACATGTGGGAGAAACTAGCATACACAAGCAGGCGAGATGCAATTAAGGTCTCACAATGATGGTTAAAATGTCTCCCCAAAACCAAAGCAGGTTCACCAAGGACTGGCCTTGCATGTTCGAGCAGCAAACCCCTCAAATCCACCACCAAATTCAGTTTGGTGATGGGGTTAAGGCAGTGGCCATACACTCCTCCAATGACAACAGCACAGGCTGGAGTTACACCACCCACACTGTTCTCCCCCTCAGTTTATAGTTTACCTCCATGAGCAACCAATGCCAGTAACAAACAGCAGAACTGCTTGCTCAGTAGAAGGGGTCACACAGACTCACACCACACTTTCTCCCAACCTTTCCCTATGGGGACGGCCTTGTACAGACCGAGCTCCCACCAGCCAGCTACTAGTCCTGTCCAAGTTGTTACAGTTTTACACAAAAACGTAACATCACGGGGGAAAAAACTCCTGTGGCAATTTTTCATTTAGTTTTTAAAATGGAAATGAAATAAATTTTGTCTGGTTTAACAGCACTTTTCTGAATCATGCCAGATAAAAAATTTTCCATCTTTTCAAATTCACAAGGTTACATCACGTGCTCGCACATTGAAATGCTCTTCCCCTCTCTGGCTTGTCAGTTCACTTAGGAAAGCCATACCTACAAGAGCACTTTGGGCTTCTGTTTGGCAGAATGTTTTGAAGCAGTTTCTAATATCATAGAAAATGCCTGTCAACAGCTGTTAGGGGCACAGGAGGGATCCATCTGTATATGGATGCTCATGCACTAGCAAGCACTTCCCCGAAAGGAGTAAGCGACGCATGTTACTTTCTGCGACAGATTTGACTGTGGGTAGTTTCAATTTGTATTTTGCTCTTAACAGTGAGGAGATTCAGGGGCTGATCTTCTATCTCTATCAAGTCACAAAAGCCTACTGCTTTTCTAAAAGCAAGAAATGCAGGTGTATATATATTTCTTTAGGATGTGAGCATTCCTTCAAGGCTGTAAAAAGGATCATGCACCAGGCAAACTATTTAACCAGGGCTTCAGACCAATGCCTTCAGAATAGCCTCTAGAGATACCCTACTTGACCCCCTTGTACTGGGGGTACAACCGTGCAACTGATACCACCACCAGTTCAGCTGGTGCATCTCCTCCAGTTTGCTATACAGCCAATTAAAAAAAAGGGGGGGGAGAGGGCTGGGCTACAGGAAGAAAAACAAAAAAAAAAAAAAAAAACTTAAAGTTGCCTGAAAAGATGGTGACCCAGAGTACTGAAATTCAGTTCCTACTGACCTGCCCTAAAGAAAAAACCTACTGTCTCTACTGATTGCAAAAGGGTTTAATAAAGTCAGGAGCCTAATAAAATGAGCTGACCCAGTCAGAAGCCTAAACTTAGGGCAACTCAGAAACTCCCATTATGGATACTGCTGTCTTTTGTGGTTTATATCATAAGCTGCAACAGCAACATGTTCAGCTAAACTTTTTTTAATAACTAAGCAGTATCAGTTGTTTAGGAACCAGACATTGTTTGATTTGTAGGCAGGCTACAAGGCATTGCTAACGAAGACAAGGTTACAAGAAGGCAGGCTGCGTCGAGGCAGGTGCAGTGGTACGAAACACACAGGAGGGAAAAAATTTTCTGCAAGGCAAACATCAAAGATCCAATACTTTTCTGCTGTTATTCTGGAGAACCACGAGAGCCACCTCTGGAATTGTATTTAACACACCAAACCCACCCATCCACCCAGCTGAAACCCCCTCCAAACGCGTGGAGCTGCCCATCCCCACAAAACCACCCCTAAGAAACACCTAAATCAGAACGATCGCTCGACATACCAAAGTGCTGCGGGTGCTATTAGACCACCATGGTAGCAAAAGCTGAATGGCACGTAGCAAATGACCAAGCTGCACCTTCTGCACCACATACAAGCCACCAAGCAGCTGGCCTTTTCCACTGGACAGCACTGTAAGGAAGGAATTTTGCAAGAATCTCAGCAGCCCTTAAATCCGCTGTCGTGTCTGAAAAAAAAAAAAAAACTAACACAGTACCACTCCCACAAAAAAGGGATAGAGCTTGTTCTTACATAAGTATGTATATTATTTAACACTCAAAAACAACAGTTCCATCACATCTATGCAAAATCAGAAGTGGTGAGGAGCTGAGGGAGGAAAAAAAAAGTTTCTACTCTATTGTATCTATCCATTTTGTTTATTTGCCTTACGGCAAGTCAAGGGCCCTCACCACACTGCAGAACAAGGACCACTATCCATCTTCTTTCTCTTCCTTTGTCGTAGCACAAGGTGACTGATGCGAATATAATTCACACAGTATTTGCATCTATTAACTATTATCTCCTAGGAAATAATCTTTTGGATCTGGGAAACAGTGATTATAAACACCTTAAAGGTGAGATAAACAAATGCATGCCATTGTCTTCTCAGACAAACAATTGTTCCTGCTTTTGCGGTCATCTGAAGAAGTTTTGCTCCTGCTTAGATTAAACAAACACATGCTGCTGAGATGTACACATTGCTTCTGAGGTAGATGTGAAGAAGGCCTAGGTGACAAAAATAACTTTCGAATAGACGTTAGTATATTCACATTGCAAAAAACATAAAAGGAGGCAGGAAGCAGGGGAGGGAAGTGTCTCTCTCATATCATATTTAAGTGACAGTACAAGTAGCAGTGACTTTTTTTCCCTGAACTGCTCACAGACATGGGACTATTGCATAATCTTGCAATAATCTTGTAAATTCTATTCAAATTTTTTATGAACATTACAGGAATTCACAGAATTAAGAGCAAAAATCATTACTTTTTTTTTTTTACTCATCACTCAAAAGAAATAGATGCAAAATAGAGTAAGTTTTGCTGCAAAAACAGCTCTGTCCTACTTTATGAACTAGTTATTCCTAGCTGTAACCATCTCCCCTTGCACAGAATATTATGTAGTGCTAAGAAGCTCCTTCAGTCTCTACAAACCAGCCATGATAAACAAGCTGGTCTGTGGCAAACAGAAATCTATCTGCACACACAGAATGTAACAGCTCGCTGATGGAAGCAGATGTTTCTGTGTATCCCAAGCCTCAACTCATCTGGGCAAGTAGCACTAAGAAAAAGCACCAGAGGGAGGGGAGAAGAGGCACAACTGGGCATAAAACTGGAAAAAAGAGGGTGAAGGGAACGAATGTGTACATTTTTGAGATTTCACCCTGGTAAAATCTTCGACTAAGATAAATTTCACTGACATTTCTGCAAATATCGGGATAAAAATCTCAAGTGATTCAATGTGAAAACTTATTTAAAACATGCACAAATTTAATTTGATAGCCTTTCAGTCAACCTATTTTCTGCACTTCAGCGAGGGCAATGGGGTGGGGGGGGAAGATTTAGATCTTATAAAATAATACAAAGAAATGTATTTTTCATTTCAGAATATATTATTTTTAGGATCACATGGAAAATGTCCTTCAAGGACACCATTCCCTGGTGGCATCTTAGATAGCCTGCATGACAAGCATTTATTCAATAAGCAGGTAACTTGGTATCAACAATATAAAGAGAAAAGTAAGTCAAATTCAATTTTACCTGAAGATGTGGCTTGCTGAAACACTACAGAGGAACAAAGGCATTCCCGCAGTAAAAAGACAGTTAGGGCTTTGCACGGCTTACTTCAAGAGCAGCAACATACAGCCTTTGTTATACTGAAACCCAAAAGTGTTTCACCTGAGCCTTTTCCAGACCATCCTTGTTCTCTGACACCTTTTCTCTACCTGATGTCTTTCCTAGTTTTTCATTCACTTTCCTGATGGTTCTTGACAGTTTCACAACATCATCCTGGAGGACTTTGTACAAATAAACCAAAAATTCAAATCAACGTACTCCTTAGTCGACCTCCAGGGCCCTTTGCTATTTATCATACTGGTACTGTCTTGTCCCAAGCAGTTCCTGCAGCATACACAACCTGCTTCTCCAACCAGCTGCATTACTCCATTCGCACTCCTGTAAGGGTCCACTCCAAAAGAAATAATGATTTCTGCTTTAATTTAACTCCCTCTGAAGTGCCTAATGTATCTTTCATAATCAGTTTTCCTTACCTGGCCTATGTGAATCTACTATAATCTACTGCTGCACACATTTCTGAACCCACCTTTATGAAGTCTGCGGGGCCACTAAATACACCAATTGCAGCAACATGTTTTCCTGATTACAGGAACAAAATGCCCAGAACTGCTCTAGTTAACCATTATGTAGAGTTTAGAAGAAACTACCTTGTGAATTTGTTCGTGCTGCATCTTTCCTGCATGAGGGATTTGTAATTCAGAAATAATATGCACTGGAAAATATTTTTTTAATGTGTCTGAGCATGCCTTTGAACACATAAAGGAAGTACCTTACAAAAGAATGGTACTTCATGATTTCTGAAGTTAAATACACAGTGTTAGACTCCAAACAGGCCAGCATGGTGTCTCTCCTCCACATCCTTACCCCCTCACCACCCCAGGCTTTCAAACTTGAACTGGGTGCTGTTTGTGTGTGCAGCCCTGCATGTGTGTGTAGCATCATCTTCAAAGTGCCTCTGAAGAGTCGCGTTCACTTTTTCTCAGGGAAAGCCAGGGACTGGAAAGAATAAGCTCTTGCAGTACTAAGTTATTTAATACTTCAATATTGTAACAGGTTAAAAAATAAACAAAAACCAAACCTTGTACAAAGACCTTTTCCCACAGTGGTTTTAAGGTAGAACCGAAATTGGTTTACATCAATGAGGCCTTCTAGCTGAAATCTACATAACTGGGTTAGAAAATCTATCTTGGGAAGAAAAGTTGCTACTGCTTAACTCCCAAGCTTCAAAGAAATTTTAGAAAGTTCTGTTTCCTTCAACAGATCTCAAATGATCCTCAGATATTGCCTTCTTACACTAACCCAAACAGAACAGGCAAAGGGGGATCAAACCCCTTTGAACGACCACAGATATGGGGAGATCACCAATGCAAGTTACAAAGGCTCCCTATCACTTGTCCTTGCAGTATTTACTTGAAAAAGATAAACTGGCATTACTCGGTAAGCTTAGTTCTTAGTGGGTAAACCCCACTTTACAGGCAGGAGAGAAACACAGATTTACAGGTTAGGGCAAAACAGCATCCATGTTAAACACCACAAGGGTCTAAGCTTCCATCTCGGCAACAGAGTAACAGCACTCAGTGGGCTGACAGCAAGATAGAAGAAGGATGTCATTTCTTCTAGGGCTCCAATATTTTCATAAGCAGTCTAAACTATCTATAGATATCCTGGCTTAAAGTGACATGTACAGAAGGGGAATCTTCTCAGCATAGGCAGGCATGGAAAAGCTGAGGGACCTGCCACAAGAACCAAAACCCCCTCAATAAACCCAAACCACAACTCTCCTTCAGGTAGACAAATAATAAAGGCAGAACAATTACTGTCCCTGGAAATAGTCTGAAAGAGAAAATCAGTTCTCTGCATTCAAAATGGACTGATCCTAAATGGAGGATTAGGATATAACAATGAGCAATCCAAACAAAGGCTGGAGCAACAGTGTCCTGAAGGTGGAAGAGCTGAAGACTTGGTGCAGGTAATTCAAGTAGTTCTGACAGTATACAATTTTCCAAGGTTAACTTCTCCAACAGATAACACACTTTCGTACTTCGCTGTTCATGAGTATTTTTGGCTTGCCAACATAAGTATGGATTTTAAAAGCCTGGGAACTCGACTTGTGAACAATATTTGACAAAATCCTTTTACACCACTGAGAAAATGGAGGTTCATTAGGGCAAGCATTTATGCAGATTAGAAAGCAGCAGATACAGAAAATACATGAGAACAAAAGAAACAGCTTTCAACAAGACAAAACTCAAAGGAGAGACAGCCTCAGCTTTATACCACGGATAGCAATGTTTCATGTATTCTTGAACAAAAACTGTTGAAGGTAAAACTTCCTCTTCCCTCCCCTCAAAAAGCTGAGCAGCTAAAATCCACAGATGACAATTATTTACAGTTGGTCAAAACCAGAGAAGACTGGAATTCTAGATGAACTATGCAAAGGCCAGGCCAAGGGGCAAATTAAATCCACTGCAGATCAATAAAAAAGCAAAGTGCACTTAAATGAAAAACGTGAAGCACTCAAAACTCATTGTTGGGTTTAGAAGTTCTGGAGTAACTCAATATTTGAATCAAGACTTCATAAAATAAATTAAAAACACTGCTAGATATGCAAAGATATAACTTAGAAATATTCTTTTTTTTCACATTTTAAAGACAAAAGCATTCACATGATTATCTAAAGGATAAGACTGACAACAGTGTTGTTCCACAGCATAAATCAGAAGTGTGTTCTCCATCAGAGTGCTGTGTTCAGCTCTTATCATCTGATCTCTTCTTGAGATAGCAGATGTAGTAAAAGGTTCAGAAAATGGGGACAAAAATAAATTAGGACAAAGATTTCTGTACTGAAAGAGATGGAGAAGTTTGAAGCAACCACAATAACAGGAGATGGATAAATGATCAAGGATATATTAAAAAAAATTGTGAAAGACTGCAGTGCTCCTATACACTCCTCATGTAGAAGCAACGGCACCTTCAAAAAGCAATGCACTTAAAACTGCTAAAAGGAAATGCGTGTTTAGTTGGCTGGTTCTGTGGCAGTACTCTGTTGTTCTTTATTTCATCTTTATTCAGTGCTCAGTTTGCACAATATTTTACCACAAGCTATGACGAAGACCTCAGAAAGATTCAAAACTACAGTTTTATACAGTTCACAGCAATGAGTTACTTTAGGTAGGGGAAAGATCAGAAACACCTGCCTGTCCTCTATTTGCAGGATGTAAGATTTTCATGGTACAGGACCAAACACCAACACAAAAGGCTCAGAATTTCCCCTTCGGGACTTGAGCATAAACTGTCCACCCTAAGACAAAGGACACATTGAAGTATCAGGTACTGCTGTCCCTAAGAGCAGGCAAAGGACACACACACACAGGTTGTAGAACTGGTCCATTAAGACACTCAACTGTAGAAGCACAGAGTGCTATGTCCACACAGTAGGGCAGAGGAAGCCAAGAACAAGGGAACATATAAAGCTTTGTTACAAGGTTTCAGCCTAAGGGTCATAGATGCAAGCAGTCTTTGCAACATTTGGAACAAGAAACTGCACTGATTTCTCATGGGAGGGCTTATGCACTGAAAAGGCTGCGGAGTCGCATCAGGACAGTGCCACTGCAGTGGTCCGGCACAAATTGTCTTCTCCAGACACCATCCCTTCGCAGTGTTCCCAAAACTCTTCATACGCAATATATTTACAAGAGGAACAAGGTATTTTTTGCCATTAGTACTACAGTCTACACTCTTCACCAACTTATTCCTGAGCGTATGGGCCCCACGTTACACATGACATCACGAGAGATTTTTGTACATAGAAACCAGCCCAGAACTAGGTTAGCCCAGCAGGCTTGCAGCACTTCATTTACATATGAGTCAATCCTTCTGCAATACAAACATTAGTGATGCATTCCCCACTGTCCTTCTATTTATACTCACTATTTAACCTGCAGGCATCTTGTGTTAAACAAATCAATCCCATTGAGATAACTGTGTCTCAAAGAAATTAACACAATTAGCCTTTTAAAAAGAAAAATCTAAGCACTACCCACTATGCTTCTTCATATACATCATATGTTCATTCCTCCAACTCCAGGTTCATGGCTATCTAGGAATCTGCCTCAAAATGAAAAGTATAATGACACATGAAACCAGCTGACGTATGACTTCTACACCCAGCACCTTCTCTGTTTGCATCATTCACTTCCACTGAAGTCAGAGGTGCCTGTCAGAAATAAGGGTCTTTGGCAGAGAAGAAAGCACGGAAGGATCCTGCTGCACTGGACACTTCACAGCTGTATCACTTTGAGGACAGTCCCTGGTCCAAAAGAGTATGTTACACTGGCACTTAAAACCATGGTGACATCAGCAGTGAGCTAGTTAACTGGATATACCAGGGGTTGAAGGCATTCTTCATCCTTTCTTCTCCATCTCAAATTTACAGAAAATCCTCTGGAACAAAGCTGAAATTCTACAGATGACATCTTGGTGCCCATCCTCTTTTTGAGACCCATGCCTCCATCCCTCATGCAGAGATGCTGCTGTGGCATTTTCATGGACACCATCATCCTCAGCTGCTCACTGTGTTTTCAGGGTGCTTTTGTTCCCAGTGGCAGCCTCACAGCAACCCAACACACCTCAGCCTCCCCTGGCTGCAGCTCACCCTCCCTCCAAGATCTCAACCACCTTGCACAGGTGAGGCAAAGGCAGGGGCATGCATCCTTTGCTACCAGTCCCAGTAACAGACGAGGCCACAACTTTTGGCTTAAAGCTGGAGACGTCTCCAGCTACCACAGGAAGACTGAACAGAGTTACTCCATCAAAGCCTGCAAGGAAAAGCAGTGAGAAGCACTGAGCACCCTGCAACTAAAAATGTAAAACTCAAGAAAGAGGCTGATGTGCAAAACCACGACCTTGTCAGCTGAGGCATCCAAACCAACCCCGCTCTTTCAAGAGACAGTAAAACATCTTATGCAGCAGAGTTACGACAGTGCAGACTGAGACCTCACAGTCACCTGTGACAGCTACTGCGTTATTTCACATGAGCAGCAAGGGCTGCTTAAATGCAGGAGAGTCCATTTCACAGCTCACGAGAAACTTCTGAGCAGAAGCAGGTAAGTCTGCGTGTGGGAGAGAGAGAAAAAAAAAAAAGATGTTAATGAACCTAACCAGTAATAACTGTCTTCTCATTTCTCTGGGAAGATGATCGAAGGAGGGATGAGCCGCTCCTCCCCCTGCCTCCACCCGGCTGCTAGGCAACTGCAGCAGCAGCAGCCACGCAGGGGCAGGCGGGCATCCAGCATTAACTTTTCTCTTTTTGAAGGAATTAAAAATGCTCAGTAGTATGTTAGCTGCACAACTGAGTAACAGACAAGTGGTAACTACTCTGAAGTTCCTAAGAGTAATTACAGGGTGGGGGGCAGGGAAGAGAAGTGATGGGTAGGAGAGGGGAGGACAGCAGGGAACCAGACTGGCACACTACTGCCTGGGCACCATCTACCAGCCAGGGAGTGTATACAGGAGGTCATTTAATGAAAGATTCCCTCACGCTCTTTGTAAAAGGAAAATACAGCATTTTGGGGTTGGGTTTTTTTTAGCATACCAGAACTCAAGCATTTTTTCCCCTCTTGGCATACTTCTCATCCACATGGCACCGTAACCAGCATACTGCATCGGCTCAGCAAACATGGCTAAGACGGTAACAGTGCTGCTCCCTCCACAGCCACTCCAAATCTGGACCATGATGGCCAGCAACCAGGCCAGCCAGCCTTCCACTTTGCCAGGGCTCTGCCGATGATGTGCCCACATAGCTCCCGGCCTTGACCCCAACCAGCTGCCCACTCACCAACCAAGCAGGATCCAGCTGCAGGCCACATGGAAAAACAGGTCGCTGAAACGAGCTGGGAGACAAACTAGCCTTTTCCTCCCAAGGAATTATTTTTCCAGCTTGGATCTTTTTAGTGACTTGGTTCACCACACAGTTGCAGTCCTGGGTTGGTTAGCACAGGCAAGGGCGGCCCCCTTGGCTGCAGCTTCTCCTGTGCCACTGCAACACTCCCCATGCTCACACAGGAGGGTGCAGGCAGGAGCAGGTAAAGCAGCCTCTTCCACAACCCCATGGGGCAAGCAGTAACTAGGTGGGGTGCTTAAAGGGCCATATGAACATTTTTGCAGAAGGTAGGCAAGATGCAGTTTACCCTCAGCGTTGCCACTGATTATCCTAAAGAGCCTGAGAAGTTTCACCAGTGTCCCATTATGGAACTCACTGTACAAGGGTCCTGCACAAATCAAACCTTCAAGTGAGTCCTACTCAAACTGCACAGACACGCAAGGGAAGAGGTTAGCCCCAAAGTCACGTACTGGGCCAAACAGGCAATCAATCCCCATCTCTTGTGTGGCCATTCTGAAATGCACACCGCACTTAAACATTTTCAGTACCTCCACAAACCAGTGACATAAGCAGAAACTAGTTCCTATTAATTAAAAAAAAAAAAGTCCTGAAGAATACATATTTTTGTATGACAGTAAAGTCAGAAGCAGCAAACTTAATTTATATAGCACATAAGTCTCCCACTAACCTGTTTTTACACAGGGCAAAAATCAGAATGCTTACATATAAATATACCTACTTCTTATAAAATGAACTTAATACCAGATCAACTCAACAAAAAGCACAAACTTCTACACATATATCCATATATCACTTATGAGTCAGAGTCAAAATGGATAACAGATATAACAGGAATACAAAGGTACTTCATAACAGGGCAGCCTGGGAAAAGGCATAGATATCTTATCATAAAGTGTATTTAGAAAACCAGTTCTGTGACATAGGACTCACAGACACAGATGTCCTATCATAAAGAATTCATTATTTACAAACATACTACAGAACCGTCCATTTGCAATGAAGTACCATAAATAATTCATGCTCAGTACATGTCAGAAGTGGAAGGCAGTGGAATACTCCATGAAAGAGAGCTCTGCCATGACATCGTAAACCCAACAAGTACACTGAATTGTCATTAAAACACAATACTTCATCCTCCACAAAAAGTCTCCTCACTAACACAATTTAGATAGGAACCTCTACACCAGCACTGCCACTGTGGGGACAAGAAGTGCAATACATTTGTTTTTAAGAGACTAAATTGCACATACAAATTTTATTTGCACCCCTGTAAATAATATCAAATTGCCAACCTGGGTCCACTGCCCGGTTGGAGCAGCATTGTACAGCTTTGCCTTGTGTCCTCTGCTCCGACTCAAAGAGGCAAATCCAGAAGCAAGCAAGAAACTCAACTAGTGTGACCTCTGTCTCTCTGTGGAAATGCAGGGCAATACTTATTGCACAAGGTGTGCCAGAAGTTTGACATGGCAATGGAAACATGTCTCTATTTGAAATTAGATTAAGACAAACTTTATTTTTATACGGGTAAACAAACAGACACCAGTAAAAAAAAAAAAAAAAAAAAAGAAAAAAAAAGGCCAGTTGCTACTGGCACAGAATGAATCTGGAAAACCTACCTAGTGGTAAAGAGTCCCTTTTCGTTTTCCATGACCTGTGCAAATTCACCTATTTCCCAAAAGATCATGGAAAAATTGCATAAAATCCTTGATCATAAGTTTATTTTCCTCTCTATTCTACTTGTACCATTCTTTACTCCAGCAGGAACCCTGCATGGATGCAAAACTTCATTCGACTAACTCTTTTCATCTTCCTATAAGAACCAAACAAAAACAAACAAACAAAAAACAAAACAAAAAAAAACCCAACTACTAGAAAAACCCCAAATAAAAGCCCCTCAGAACTCTCCCTGCTCTAGCCACAGATGCCCCTCTCCCCACGGATGGGCATGTGGGACTTAAATTCTGTTTTCTCCCTTCCCAGTTGTGAATCAAAAACAAAGCAGATTTTTCAAAGAGAGAAAAGAAACAAACCAGAAACAAACCTACTAGAGGTGGTACTGGGAAGAAATACGAGCACAAACACCAGACTTCGCTGGTACACCATTTCACAGCATCAGGTGGTCTCTATCCACCTCCCACAGACCTGGAAAGCAGGACAGACCACTGTGATCACCTGCCTGACCTCCCACCCAAGGAGTGCCACAGACCTTGTTAAAGCCCAGAACACCTATACAACAGCAATATTTTCCCTTGCTAAAAACCAGGCAGTCCTAACTCACAAGCAAGTGTTCCAGAACCCATCACGTCCAAAGGGAGTTGCTTCAGTGAGTAATTTATCCTATTTAATAATTTGTGTGTTACAACTAGCCCAGATTCACCTGGTTTCAGCTTTCAGCTATTCAGTCTCATTACACCTCCTCCTACTAAACTGAAGAGCTTTGAACTTTCTTTCCTCTATAGATATTTGCAAAATACAACTCAGCCACTTCACTTAAAGTGAGCGTGCTGGGCTTTTTATTTAAAAACAACAGAACACCAAAACAAAAAAACCCAAACCAAACAGTAAAACAGGTTTTCCAACTGTAATCCATCTCTCAGCTCTCTAAAACCTTTTTTTTCTTTTTAAAGCTTTTTTGTTTTCAAAAGCAGGTACATAAGAACTGGACTCCATGTTCCAGTAATGATCCTGTGCCATCATACACTGGTAAAACAGTATACACTACTACAGGACATGCTTGGCTTTTGCAGCCAAAGACCATATCCATTCTTTTAGTAGCACAGCAAGGACTATTTTGTTAGCTTTTTACCATTTTTGGTAGCATTTTCCCATTTAAGGAAAAATAACTTTGTTCTGTATAATTATCAGTGATCTTGAAATAAAATTATCTAAGTTCTACCAATTGAAGGCTTGTAGCTACTTCTCCCTTCCTTTTCCAGCTAATCCCATTGCCTCATCACCCATTTATATTCACTGCCATTATTTCTCTATTTGCTTTGTACACATACGTACACATAAATGTGACAGAAGTCCCACTACAAAATATGTTCCTCTTTGCAGAAAAGTGCTGAAAAGCACTGGGTGTGTATCTGATGTCCTCACAAACAACAGTATGGTATACTGCTGCATACTGGTCCATTTTGAGCACTGGCTACAGTATTTTTAAATGGAACCTTCACTTTCCCCTCACAGAAAAGCTTCACAAGTCAAAACATATCCTGGTTCAGTGAATGCAGGATTGTGGTTTGTTGTTTGGGGTTTTTTTTAATGTAGTATCTAATAAAGCATCAGCAACATTAACATTATGGTTATTAGTTTACTAAATATGATGATATTCCATTAGACAAAAGATAATACAATTGTAGGCTGGAAATTAACTATGGAAACATGTTGATATGGTTATATGGAGTCATGAAACTTCTTTAAATGCAGGAGCACTGTGTCTACAATACAGTTTAAATAAGTTAACTTATTTCAACTGTACATGCATAATAAACTTTTGCTCTATGCTGTCATATCAGATACTCATTCTTCCAATACAAAAATGGTTTTTTTTTAAATATACAATAATGCATTTAATGACTACTAAAAAAAACTATGGTTGAATTTGAGTCAGAATAACTTGTCAGAACACAGCGCTTATTGTGCTTTCAGCTCAAAAAGGAGAATTCGTACCATTATTAAATAGCAGTAATATTTACAGACAAAAGTATCAATTGAGTTATACTATTTTTACTTTTCTAGAGTAAGAGAACTTTATCTTTTAGACAAATGACACCAGGATTGCAACGGTGTGCTGGAAAAAGTAGCATGCATAAGAGGAGCAGGGGCGGAAGAGTCTGAACCCATCATTACAGTGGGGCTGCATGTCAGTGTATAAGAGGATTCCCTTGAAAAGCAGGGGTCTAGATGTCAGAGCCAAGTGCCCAGTGCTGCTTGGCTCACGTGGATTTATTTAGGGGATGGAAACACCATAATGTAGACGCAAACGGTGGTCTTTTCTTGGGCTAAACTTTAATAGAGGTTTAACTTTTTAACAAAGGTCAAAGAAGTTTCAATACATCTCCTCAGGTTAGCATTGCTTAAGTAAAACCAGTGCAGCCATTTGTTGAACCCTAGTTCAACAACAGAATTAATTACCAGAATTAATTACTAGCCACAAAGCCTTCTGTAGGATATTTAACTGATGAGCTAAGAAGATATGTAACCCACCAAAGCTCATTTAAAACTAAAATGTTGCATTTGTCAGAACTAACAAAGGGACAGCCAACTTACCCATCAGAAGAATGCCCTGATCATCATGAAGCTGTTCTGAAACAGCAAGAGCCGAGGACTCACTTTTTGGAATAAGAGGGGTTTGGGGTGGTTTTTCATGCTTTGACCTCCATCACAAAGTTAGAGGGTAGCAGTTTCCTCATTTCTGAGCGTGTGAGTATCCCAAGCAAGGGAGCAGCAGGGCTTTCACTTCTCACCTGCTCACAGGAAGTTCACACCTCACTGTTACCAACTAAAATAACCAAAATACATCAAGAGGCTTCAGCCATCTGAGACGAGGTGAATCTTTCCCATTTGCTGTGAGCTGGCTTCAAGAGAACAAAGCAATTTTTGCAAGCCCATACCACGCGTGTGGTGGAGCAGAAGTAGACCCTGGGCAGTGTGGATACTGTCCCCAAAACTAGGGACAGCTCATACAGGACAGCAAAGATCCCTCCCTGCCATGAAGAGTGCCTGCACCTCTGTGATACCAAGCAGAACAGATAAAGATATCACTTGAAAGGTCAACCCTACTGTAGACACGCAGCTTAAAATGCTGGCAATTGTATTTCTGCTGGCAGGTTGCACATTGGCTTTTTTTTTTTTCAGCTTTTGAAACGCAATCCAAATGGCAAAGCAGGCCGAGAGACCATTTCTTTTAACTTCAGATTTCTAATATAGGCTCCAGCCAGTCACTTAGCTCTGTACTTGTCTTTTGTGGTTGCATGTATTTCCTATTTAAGAAAAGGACTATAGCAGTTCCTGGTTTGTCACATTTTCTTCAAATAAAGAATTTGAGCAGTAGCTTCCTCTGCCGTGCATTACTCTGCTTTAGTGAGCACTCTGCTCCCTCTCACCCTGCTCAGAAACACTTGGCCACCTTCAGAGCTGATTTACAGACACAAGGCAACATGATGAAGGATTTCAAAACCATATCCATGATGACAGTGCACGGGATTTTTTCCTCCATACCTAGATTTCAATCCTCTCTTCTCCATCTGCGCTTTGCATCTCTTTCAAAATAACGAGCAAATGTTTCTCCAGCTTCACAAATCTGGCACACTTCATTTTCCTTGTCATTTAAAGGATACACACAAACTATTTGGTATTAATAGTAAGAACACTGTGCACTTTGTAAAGCTTTATTCAAAACATCCTCTGATCTTCCACTGAAAGCATTGATTTAGCACCTTCACAGTACTTCTGAGGAACATATTATAATTCATCTCACGCAGGTGGAAACTCAGAGGCACGCTCAGGCTAAAGCAACTTGCTGCTAGTCTAACCACCACAAGAACTCATGTTCCACCTCTCCAAATTCATTCTGTATTTCAGCATTTCTGGCCAACACTCACTCCAGCACTTCCTGACCTGTACCTAACTTCAGAAGAAGTTGCCCCTTCCCTCCTCTATTACCACACCTATGTAAGGCTCTGGCAGAACTTCCCAGACACCTTTTCCCAAGGATTTCCGGAGATTAATTAATTAAATCATTAAGGAAGAAGTTCATCACCTGCTAAGGAAACTACTTATACAAACAACTTTCTCGCCAACAGCAACCTGTACAGCTGTGTTTCTATGTCTCAGATACCAGCCACACTGGCTGAACGTGAAAAGCTGACATTAACCCCTTCAAAATGAAAAGAATACTCTCAGGGTCTGGTCTTTAAAAATAATTTCCCTGGATAAGTGAGAGACTGCTAGCAAAATACTACGTAAGACTCAATTTGTTTTAAATAGGAGAAGAAGAACATAGAAGGTCAGTTTCCCTCAACTGTTCTCCAGATACACTTTTAAGTAATTGTATAATAGTATTTCTTTAACAAGGAGTAAATATAAACATACACAAAAGAGGATAAGCAACCAGAAAAGGATTACCACTTTAATATTATGGCAACATCTGAAATCATAAGGAAATAATTTCAGATTTAGTCAGTAGTGAAAACAAAAAAAAAATCACATATGAAAAGAAGGCAGGCTAAGCAAATGTGAACTTGTCTTGCATGACAGAGGATGGGAGCTCCTAACCATACGTGACTCACTAGTGCTTGAAGAGCACTATTTGTTTTGATTCTTGCACTAGGATCCATCAACATGGCATCTGGACACATAGCCCTCTTTCTTGTTTCAATAAAAGTACTTTAACAATACAAGAGAATACCTTGTCATTAACCACTGCCAGCTATGGTTTTGATGAATGGTGATACTTTTACTCAATCCTCAGACAACAACAGGTCTCGCCAAAAACCAATGACAGAACTTCAGGTTAACTTATAGATGACCCTTAAGAACCTGCTGAAATCCAAATTAAAACATAATTTTCACCTCCTTTTGTGTCTCAAGTAGTCAGAGCCACAAAGCCTCTCAAGACTCCACTCCTCACTAGGGTATTCAGAGCATGCCATCTCATCCCTTTCATTCCCTTACACCATGTCTGGAAACAAGGGACAAGAACACACAGTCACCTGGCTCCAACCCTCAAACCAGAACCAAGGGACAACCGCTGGTGCCTCCGAATAAGAGACACATGGAGCACGCATTTATCAATCGCTAGAAACATAACACAGACACTCCTCAAGGGCTCTCTGACAGCCTCTCTTGGTAGAAATGGGACATTTTCTAGGCAGCATGGTCAATCCAAAAGATCAAAGGATAAAGTTACAAACCAAGCTGCACAGGTACATCCCAAGCACATTTTTCATGTTTTTCAATCAGTAAAAGCTTGTTGGATATCTTCCCAGCATTGTGTTAAGAAGCTCTGCTTCAACTGAGCTTTGTTAGTGGGATTGATGGTGTAACTAGTTCAACTCCAGAGAACACTTCTAGAGAAGGCTTCACCATCACTCTTTTAAGGCTACAACAGGGAATGATATTTTAAGCTGCAAGCCAGCAGAAGAAAGCAGACAGGAAAAGGACAGGAGATAATTTGCTCTTCCAAATTGTCTATTCAAGAAATCCAGAGGAAGTTCAAGTGGGACACAATCAAGTCTACTTGTTTGCCTGTCTGTTTTTAATAGCACAGACTAGGATAAGGGCCAGAGAGTGGACACCTTTCCTTTGTATAAGAAAAAGCATGCAGTCATCAGAATAACACTCAAGTTTTCAGCCTAGCGATGCACTAGATCAAAGTGACACAACTAGTATTTATTAGAGCTAAAATTCATCTGAACCTACGACAGACAGACCTACCATCGAGTATTCCCTGGCCATCAGAAGATGGCTTTGGTGGGAGGGTACCACTACACCAATCCCCACAGGCTTCCCACGCTGCCCTAAGCGGATTACTTGAGTCACTTCCGAAATGGGCAAAGGGAGATGCACAAAATGAGGCTGTGTACAATGTCCCTACAGAAGTAACAGTCTTGACATTTTTAATCTCCAAGAGGTGTGTTCAAATACTACGCTCACAAGCAACTGTTACAATAAATCATGAAAGCAGTATATTCTTAAGGCTCAGCATTTGAAAGCAAAAGGCTAACAAAGCACTAAAGCAACAAGCTTTTTTCCCTCCTGATAAAATGGAGGAGGAAAAACAGACCCAACCCTGTTGGCACACTTTGCAGACAAATTCCTTTTGCAATTTATGAACCTTTTTTCTTCCTCCTGTTTAACAAAATTACTTCAACAGTATAAAAGTTGGCAACATAACTTTCTCAGAAGAGGAAAGTTGCTCTATTCCTTATTGGTAAGCAGTACACACGCACACACGTAGGAAAAAAAACCCCAACACCCACAGGAAATTGAGAGCTATTCATTTAGTTTTAGCCAAGCCTTTGCGAGACTGCATCTTTTGACTACTAGTTGATGGTAAATGTGCAACTGTCTGGTACTTAATCTCATATAAGAACTAGATCAAAAAAAGTATCAACATTAAATTTTACCTTCAAAAAAGAACACAAGTGGTATGAATACAATTCTCTAGAAAAATGCTACTTAGCAAAAACAAAACAACTACTCCTCCACATACATGCAACATTTAAAATAAAGAATTCAAAGCTGTAATTATGTTCACACAAACCCAAACTGCAAAGCATAATAAGTTCAATTTAGGGATTCAAAACCCTCTTAAGTGTTATCTCTACTGACACAATGTACCCCACTTCCTCTCATATTTTTTCTTTGGTATTTTGGGGGCCTGATGGGATGCTGTTCATTGTCATTACCAGGGACCTGAAAGAAAATATGAAATAATTTTTTGTAATCTCTAGAGAACATGAAACCTGGAGTAACAGTAAGCAAAAACCAAATCAGGTTACTTTCTGGTAAAGTGTATTTTTTGCCAGGTATAGTTTATCTGAACAACAGCTGGTTTTAATACAGCAATAACACAAAGTTACAAACTCCTAGGATTTAAAAAAAAATAAAAAATCATGAGAGTTACCCTTGGGGAACTGCATTCAGCAAGGCAAGGATCCTGTAAAAAAGACTGGGGGTCATGACAGACACAATCTAGACGCTAAGCTTCCTGCATGAATCTGCAGCTAAGCAAGGAAACATAGCCTCTGGATGGATAAAAACATTATTTTGTGTCAGGCAAGGCAGGGAGGAAGAGTATTACCTGAAGAACAATACCAGCAAGGGCAACAAGGTCTATTCACTTCAGAAAAGAAAATACCACAAGAACAGCTAATGATTCAGAAAATACATCTTATATCAAGAGCCTAAAAAGTCTGTGCATTTGGTTTATCAAAGAGGATAATAGTTATCAGTGACGTACTGACAATATGCCTAAACGCCTCCACCAAAATTTACTGAGAAGAATGCATTAGCCAAAACTAGGCCCCAAAAAGATGCTGCTGGGCAGAGGAAAAAGTTGAGTTCAGAATTAACCTGCTCTGCCTGACTGTGCGTAATTATGCTTCATTGATATGATGTGCAGTATGCTCAGAAACTCATCAACAGCAAGCTTGCAAAATGCAGTATCCACAAAAAACACTTTCTACCTTATCCAGCTGACTAAAACTCTGTACAATTCCTCTGGCCGTTACATCTCCCCAGCTTCACAGCAATGGTATCCATTCAGAAGTACAGACATCTGTGTTTAGGTAACTCCAACCAGTACAGCTCCTGGAGCCCATCTCTTCAGAAGCACTGGCCGCTCCCTATGCGCCATCGGAATATTAAAACCAAAGTTCATTTGTCCTCAAAGTGCTCCACAGCCTCAGTTCAGGGTATTCAAAGCTTCTCCCAGAGCTTCAGGACAGTTGTCAATCCACTGTTCTGCTGCTCTAACTAATGTTAACTGGTGCTGGAGACTCAAATTTTTGTTTGGCTAAACGAGGAACAAAGTGATTTCCAAGAAGAATCGCTCACGGCAGATCTGAGCAGCAAAGCTTACGATAACCAAGTCCTCCTCTCTTCACTTTTTAACTCCTAGCAACTTGTATTACACAAAAACACCTGGACAATGCACTATATTACATGCCTCCATAAAGGACAGAGACCAAAAAAAGCTTGCCATACTACTACTACATTAGTGAACAAAACAAATAGGCAATTTTATTTTATGCTATAGAAATGTTAACATTCTTCTGGAGGGAAATTGTTGTGATTTACAAGTGGTACATGTCTCCTTTTGGCATTTATAGTCAGGAGTGGGCATCTCTGTAAAATAACAATGGAAGTTATGGAATCACTGTAGAAATTACTGAGTGAAAGTTCACAATCTGCGCTAGTAAGACAGGATGAACAGATACCAGCAGCTCTTTCTGAGGACAGAAGTCTATGAATGTCACAGAATCACAGAATGTTAGGGATTGGAAGGGACCTCGAAAGATCATCTAGTCCAATCCCCCTGCCGGAGCAGGAACACCTAGATCAGATCACACAGGAACGCATCCAGGTGGGCTTTGAATGTCTCCAGAGAAGGAGACTCCACCACCTCTCTGGGCAGCNAAACATCACAGTGCAGATTTCACAGAATATGTTTTCTAAAAACTAAAGCCCATTTCTTGGAGTTTATGAAGTCCATAAGTCATGAGTAGCCTTGTAATTTCAGGGTACACTGGCTGAGCATCAAGAGGGCAACCAGAGAGTAAGAAAGAGTTGGCTTTCCTTCTTGGGCTGCAGGCAGGCACCCATCCAGAAGGAACAATGACAGCTGCCTGACCCACACAACCTCCCCACCCAAATGGGGGGCCAGGAAGAGCCCTCTGCTCTTTCAACAGGAGCACGAAGCTGCCACCTGCAGCTGGAGGTCATTCATGAACCCAGAGATCAAATGTTTTTGCGGGAGATAAACAGCAAACACGCTTCTACTATTCTCAGAGCTCTGTCTAGGTACCTTACCTGATATTTCCCTTCAATTTAAATATCCTGGGATTTTAAAGTGAAGTTTAATCTCAATGTGAATCTTGCAATTTTTCACTCACTGGACTCCCCCCAACATTTAGTTCTTTTTTAACAAACAAACAAAAAAAAAAACACCAAAACCCCAGCAAGTTACTTGCACCTGTCAGGTTGGCAACCAAGCCAGAGCCTGAAAACTATATAGCCTCCATGCAGAACGGGTTTCAGAGAAAAGCTGAACATCTCTCTCTCTTTTGCTACACCAGTGGCAAACCCTTAGCCTCACTACTAGAATTTCACCTTTGGCCTCAACTGAAATTTCTCTTTTAACTCTATCTTGCACCCTGTCTTTACTTTGTCTAGGAAAGGTTTGATATGAAGAGTGGACAGTCAAGAAGGAAGCTGCAGAGACAAAGGAAAAGGGGAGGAGAAAGGACCAAGCTTCAAGCGGTCGGCAGTGGTAGTAAGCACTTCAGTACTGAGAGTCAATCAGATCTGCTTCATAAGCTAACAGGAAAAAAACACCAAAACAGTCCCCACAACCTGTTGTGTTCTTGGAGCTGGAGTTTATTAACAATAGTAACAATACACAGCAGGACCTTGACATCTGAGGCACAATAATTAATCACCAACAGTTAGTTACAGGAGTATCACCCCCTTTTTACTGACAGGGGAGCTGACTCAGACAACCAAGGGAGTTGCCCAAAACCACAACACTAGTCATTAGCAGAGCTGCAGTTAGAAGTTCCTGGCTGCCAGCACTATTTTCAAGCACTGAAATTGGCGGCCACCCCACAGCCACAGAGCTGGTACCGGGTTGAGGATCACCTGTTCCCTACACCATGACTCCCAGCTCCAGGCGCACCACCGACTTTAGAGAAGGAAGACAGAAGGGTGCATCCAGCCAAGGCTGGCAGGCTCCATGATGAGCAGCAGCAGTGATGCCCATGTCCCCCAGCTGACCTGCTCCCTCAGGGTCTGCCCTGATACTCCCCCTGCGCCTGTGTGGCCGTTGGAGCCCAGAAAACTTGGGTCAGAAGAATAACCCTAAGAAGTAGTCAGAGCTAGTAGCTTTGCCAGTTTTAATACTGAGAGTTAGGTGAGGGGGGGCATGGTGAGAAATGGGCAACACGCATCCCCGAAAGTGCAACGCTAAATTACACCCCATCTTGTCTGTGCTCTACATACTCCAAGGGGAACTTCGGATCAGTTCACTTCTCAAGCAAAAGCCGAAATGGTTCTTTCCATTTTAGCCCTGTGCCGTTAATGTGCATTTTGCAGTACTGATTTCAGTTTCTCTTAATTGCTTAGCCAAGAGTGCAAAGTTACTTGCATCTTACAGAACCAGCTGGCTCACAAGGATATTCTATAGCAAAAGGTATCCTTTTTCATAAGGGCAGTTCAAAAATTATTAAATAGATAAATTTTCCATCTCATTTTTATAGAAGCAGCACAATTCTTACAACAAGCAGCTTGGAAAACCCAGTGTGACAGAGATGGGGAGGGGGAAGTGAGTATTCCACTTTTACATTAAAAGCGGAACCACAAAAATTCACTTTTCATAACATGATTAGTCTTAATTTTTATATATAAACTTACATCTAGGCTTCTGTTATATTAGTTGAATGTATTCTCCTGCTTTCTAAACTCTGTGTGCTACCTGCCTGTACTGAGTTCTCCAGCCATTCCTTCCCACTCACTTCATCCTTTGAAGCTGACAGTTATCTACACATTGGCACTGAAGTAATTTATTCTTTTAGAAGTGTTAAGCATTTACAACTTGCAACATTAGGTTGTGCAAATATTCAAATTTTCTGGAAGAAAAAGAAAAAAGACCTTGATGTCTACGTTTACATAGATTATTTTCTCCCCCCTCCAGACTCTGTTATCTAGAGATTTTTCCTTATGCATGAGAGATTTCCCATTTTTCACCCTGTGATTTCCAGGTACTTTCCACATATTGTGACAAAACAGCTAAATTACACAAGAAAAGGAACTCAAATTACCTGTTACTGTTTTATTGTAATTCGCTTTCCTATTTTAGAAGTTTTTTTAAGATGGCTTCTGTGGAGACAAAACTATCCATAAGCGATGTCAAAGGAAGTTATTAAAACTCATTTAGCAGTGATGCAAGACTTTTGCACTAATGTGCACTAAAACAAGAAGAAACCACAATGTAGCAGTTCAGACAGAAAATAATTCCTGGACTTTACCTCAATTTGGTCTCATCACAATCAAGTGTTACTCCGAGCAAAAAAACAACAACAAAAACACACCCAAAACACAAAAAGCCCACAAATACTTCATCAAGTTACTGTAGTTCTTCATGTGTTAAACTGGGGTTTTCACTGCCAAGACTCATTAAAAAAGAGCAACCAGAAAATGTTTGCAAAACAGATTGCTATTATAAAATGCATTAACAGCTATTAATAATAGAATGTACATCAACCTATTGCTTTTCAGGTAATCGATATTAATTGGAAACCTAATTTGGAACTGTTAAGGCAAGCGACCTTGGAGCAGCAATTCGTTAGGTCTAAGCTAACAGCGGGTTGAAATAGGCCTGATAACCGTTACTTCCTTGTCATTTCCTTCCAAAAATGACACAATGCCATTTCAGAGATCAAAGTAATTTTTATCTCATATACGTACCTCTGAAAATAGATTAGGCCTTATAGAACAATTTTAGATTTCTGATACGAGCTATCGGGCAGACCTCATGTGAAACTTGACTTGCAGCTCTCAAGGGCCCCGGGTTCCTTGGGAGGAAGAAAGATAAAGGCACAGGGAAATACGGGGGAAGGAAAAGAAAATATTGGGTGAGAGGTCTGGCACCTATCAAAATTGCTGCAAGCTCACCAAGTCTCATAATTTCACCATAAGGCTTCAGGCATATTAAAAGAGCTGTTATTCTTTTTTTTTTTTAATTCAACCCTTCACGTAATCAATAGGATGGATTCCAAAAGCCAGCCATCACAAGGAAGTCACCGTGGCTAGGATTACAACAAGATTGCTCCCTGCACAGACCAGACCATCTCTCGTTGCTTTAAATGGGACTATGAGACAGCAACCCCTTTAATTGTAATGGCAGCAAGAAACACATGAGGGCTTCAGAAGTACTTCCCCAGAAGAAGAAATGGCAGGGAATGGGTCAGGAAGTATCCATTAAAACTGTAAGTGACCAAGGGAAAACATCAACAGGAAGCATAGACAGGACCCGAGGGCACATTTCAGGCAGGATCCAGATGCCTGTCTGGAAGGATGGAAACCCAAATGTAAATGGGGAGAGGGAATGCAGAAAGGGAGCAGAAGGTTAAAAAAACAAAATAAATAAAATTACACTGATTCCACAGAAGTAAGGAACAGTTGAAAGAATAAGGTACATGACAACTGTGGCCTTGAGATGGAATATGACCAGGACAGCCACTTCTTGCAACCCAGGACTGGGAGTGGGACAGTGGCATTTCTCCAGCCCAGGCTGCTGGGGAAGGGATAAACGAAGCCTCTCAGAGAAAGGGGAACGAGATACACACATTCATATCTCAGGATTAATTTCAGCCCTGAGAAGGTATCACACAAAACAAGGACAGAATATTTTCTTCTAGAGGCAAAAGGCAAGGCCAGTAGAAAGTGCTACTTCTTCCTCCCAGAATCTCATTTTGAAGACAGTCCTGTGATTGCTAGGGATTTGGCTCATGACTTGTACGTGCCTGGGGCTGGCAATAAAGTCGTGACGAGAGAAGGTGTCGTGGCCTCAAGCCGAAGACCTTGCTGGAAACAAGAGTCTCCTCAGTGATTGTTTATGAGGAAAGAGAAGAGCGAGCTCACTATCAGACAGATGGTACAACAGCAGCCAGACGCTGTGCCACCAGAAATGCCCATGTTACAGCACACAGTTTTATCAACATCCACTTTGCAGAAAAGAACAATATTTAAAATTAAGCGATATAGTATATACACACAATATTATATACGTATAATACACAAGGAGTAACGTCTTAGGAAAACACCAGCAGCTGAATGAGTACATCTAAAGTACTGTCCCACACACAGGCCAACAGAATCGCACTGACACCAGACAAATAAACTTCTCAGTCAACTGAATCCGCTAGACGAAACCAGCCCGAATGCCACCATTTCTACCTTTCCCATCCTGGCCACGCTGGTTTTCAATGAGAGTGTACACACACCATCGGTGATGCCACGGTGGAGACCACACAACCTCCAGCCACAGCAATGCTGGTGGCTGGTGCTATGGGATGGCAGCTGAACCGGAGGTTTTAATTACCCACTCTTGGAGCACAGGTAGACTGGTTGGAACACGTGCAAGTGAAGCAGCTCGTTTACATAACAAGCGAGGTATGTGTGCGAGGTGCTTTGGGTAACAGCGCTGCAGACTGCAAGACCTCTAACCTGAAGGGCTGTATTTTACCAACTATACACATACAAGACCACCTTTGGGTAGAGAGTAAGCCATTAAATAAAATATTCATAAAACAATTCAACAGTGGCATGAAAGAGCATAGTTTGAATGGACAAAAAACACTTGCAAAAAAAAAAAACCAAACCTAAGCAGCAAGCAAATCTTTGATTTTTGCATACTCCACACAGCACTAAGAGCCCTTCAAAGCTTTCGGTTCTTGCTTGGGCAGCCACCCTCCTAAGGGTAACTGTACTGTACAAACAAAACTGAAATGGAGAAAAAAAAAATCTCAAGAGTGTCTACAAGAGCTAAATCTCTGCATCCAAAGAAGGCGGCATTTAGTCCTCGTCTTCATACAACGACATCATGCATTTAGCTGTTTCCACTACATTTTCTAACCAACAGCCAAAAAGAACAGTAGGGAATTTTAAGGCCTGTAAATGGCATGGAGCTCAGGAACACAGAGGAGACAAAATGAAACATTTAAGTGATAGAGCTGGATAGTCGCAAGGTTGATTGCAGGCTGAAAGACAGTGACAGTCCCTACGTAATACTAGCACTGTGTTTGTCTGTTTGTTGTTTGAATAGGGTTATCCCAATACCTAGGAGTTTTAAAGACATCTACTCCTCTCTGCCAGTGGAAGCCTCTCAACCAGAAACCAAAAGCAAAAAAAAAAAGGCATCTATCTAAACACTGCTTTTTAAAAATACTGCTACAAAAAAAAAAAAATTAAACCTGCAGCTTCCTCCAGCACATTAGTGACAGCAAATACTAATTTCAAACTCAAACCTAGGTTTTCCACTCATATATGCTCTGTCCTAATAAAAACAGACCAAATTGGAAAATATTGCAACAGGAAAAACAAGTTTTAAAGCATAGAAGTTAAAAATGTTCAAAGATCTTTTTATCTTTCACATGTCTTGCAATATCTCAAAACTGAACAAAAACTCTTCTACCTCACCTGTTACTTTGTAAAAAGCATGACCTATCCTGCTAAACCCCACTCCTGGAAAGGCACACATTTTTGCCTTCTGGACTTTGTAGATCAGCTCACCAGGAAAAAGGAGTGGGACAGAAGCTGTACAGAACAGAGGGGGTCTCTGCTTAGAGGGTCAGAGGCAGATGTAACTTTAAAAAAATATCAATTATTTGCAGGGTTCTATCAGAGAAAGAAAGAGCTGTCTTCAACCCAAATAAGAAACCAGTGAGGTTGTTTTGTGTAGGAAGATGTTTATCTTACCCTCTTCCCTTACCTTATCAGACACATCTCCTCGTCCTATTTAGAATTCAGCAAGTCATAGAATTCCATCTGTAACAGAAGGAGAAGTCCATTAATACCTCATGACAACCTTACAACAAAAGGCTAATAAGCAGTTCAAGAAAAAACAGACGTTAAACTTCTGCTGCTGTTCCAGTATCATCTACACCCCAGGCAAATCGCTTTCCCATCTGCGGCAATCTGGGAAACCTGGATATAAAGGTATTAAAGATGTTGTAACATGTTCTGTAAGAAACACACTCTTCCTCCTTCAGCAAGGATAACAGAGGTGGCCAAAGCATACAGGTTGTCCCGCCGAGTCATAAATAAGTCTGCATCATCCTCTCATTAAATTAAATGAGCAAATTACATAATGTGAATGGTTGTAAAATGAGACCAGTGGTAACGGCCAGAAATAATCACAGCAGTGGAGACAGTTTTCCATCAGTGTATCAAACCTGGATATGCAGCACCTTTTACGTCCAGGCCAAGAAACTGTCAGCAAGCAGCCTTTCTAAAATACTGTAAAACACACAAGAAACGGATGGAACAAAGCTCTCAAGCACAAGTTTAAAAGGCACCTACCCTGAACAAGTACATTTAATTTCTTAACACCTTTACAAACCAACCTTTCAATACAACAAAGATAGTTTTATAATACAGGTAAACACGACGCAGTCTGGCATACCTGGGATCAGAGGAAAGAGTACCGCGCACCTAACCAACAAAACTGCAACCTTGGAATTGTCAATAAAATTTACAGTCACGATAGACTTGGGCTTGAACAAACACTTTTCCGTGGCACTCTTAAGAAAAGGAGACATGACCTGCAATTCAGTCAGTCCGTGAATCACTAGGGCAGAAGACAGACCTCCCATCTGGCAACTTTGAAAAGTGTTAAGAGTCTGCCTAGAGTGAGAAACGTGAATCAAGAATCTAAAAAACCAAACAAACCAACCCCTCCACACAGCCTTTTAGCCTTCTCAGTGTCCTACCCACAAGCCCTAGAATCCTGTTAGCCTGGCATTTTTCAGCCTCATGCCAGGCCGAAAAAGGCTATAAATGTGTAAGAGTCAAATGTTGCACTCTATGGGAGAATGCTATTTAAAAATAAAATAAACAACAACAAAAACCCCTTAATTTTTCAATCCCGTTATCCAGAGGAAGATAAAGCAGGAACAGAAGGATTTGAAGCAAACAGTTTTCATGTTTACTTACTTTTGCTGTAGTGATGCTACTAAGAGTATTCCTGTACCTAAAGTACAAAGCTAGATGCAAAGAAAGCACTGGGCTTCAGGGGTCTGGCATCCCCGATTTTCCTTGGGCACCAAGCAGCCATGATGCCAACAGACCCCAGCAGGAACCACGGGTGCTCAGTGCTACGGAAAGGTGACATCCTTCACCATGTTGCGCTGCTATTTCCCCATCAGCAAAACAGGGGTGGTAGCACATGGGTCCCCCAGCCAAGGAAGGCTGCCTGGGAGCCAGGGTCCAAACTGCCTGCTCTGGGACGCTTCTCTGTTTCCCCTTTCTTTAAGTGTATATTACTGTACACATTGTGCTAAAAACAAACATTTCATCCAGTGAATACAATCTTCTCATCTTCTATTGATGATCATTCGCTTTTTGGCATTACCAGAAATACTGTAACAAGGTACTTTCGCTGTGGGGTTTTTAGTTGTTTTTGGTTTTCTTCTATGTCGAGGAAATCTTTTGTCCACATGACAAAGACCTGAGAAAAAGAGAGCCACTGACCAAGAACCCATTTGAGTATCTCTACCTTCCCACTCCCCTGCCAACCCAGTAAAATTCTCCAGGGCACAACCTCTTCCTGGCTATTTTCAGAGAAACTGCAGCAATCATACAAGAACAATGGGGAAGTTTGTTTTACTCAAAGAGTAAATGTTTTGCAGCTTCCAATGTAAATATTTTAATTAATGGGGTTTTTTTTAACTCTCTACTGCCCTGCTGGTGCTCACATTCACAATGAGCTATCAGAACAGAAGCAGCACTCGACTTCTGTAATAGAGAGGAAGAGAGAAATACAACACAGAAAAAACGACATGTTGACTTCAGAAAAACCATCTTCATAAGCAAAACAAAACTCACTGGACATCTGCTGGAGGATGAAAAGAATTTTTAAAAATGAGTCAGCTCATTTCCTCTGTCAAGCTAAGGGCCAGTGTTAGTTCCCATCATGATAGTGGGCCTATTTTAATAGCCAAGAAAACCACAACCTAATCTGTTTCCAAAACAACATCGCACCCAATGACCAGGCTCCAAGGAAACAGCAATTACTATCTTCTTGCCTCAGTCATCAATATGGTGGCGCCTACCCACCCCATCACTCTACATCCGTTCTACGGAAATGCTCAAATCTCCTCTTAATGATTCACCATAAACCAAGTGTTGTGGACTCTGTCAGCAGGATGGGACTCAGATTCACCTTCTCTGGGCTGGACTGTTTTGGTACTATGGAAGATGGCAGGACAGAGATGCCAAGCCATCCCACACATGCTCCTCCAACAGTTCCTGGATCCAGCAGCAGCAACTGGGCAGTTTTTCACTGAACAGTGCCTCTCCCCACAGAAAACACTTCTCTCCTCTGCCCCCAGATAAGGGGACAGAGTTTGGATGAGATGTCATCAGCAGATGGCTGGCATTCCAGATTTTTTTTAATCTTCTTTTTCAAATTAAGTGGGATGCAGACAGTGCTGTTTCTGCTTTCCCAAATCCTGACTGGAACGTGAACGTAGACCTGCCTGAGCTATGAAGCCCAATCCCATGTTTCTGAAGAGCAGCAGAAACTACTGCACAGACCAGTCTAGCCTGAACCAGTCCCACACGTGGCAGTGTTTCCCCTCTCCTACTTTAATCTGAATGGGAGGTTTTGTTCCTCATGTACTGACCTCACCACATTCAATGACTGTTAACAACATCCTTCCAGGAGTTCAACAAGCCAGCTCCACAGAAATCCCCTGCCACTCTCAGCAATACACATGCTACTGTGGGCAAAATCCTCACCATAACTTTCCAGAAATACTGCATTTGTACTCTTTAACTGCCTCATGAAAGATGTTGGTTGCATGCTCCTAAGACTTTCCAGATTCTGACATTCTCACAACCACCATCCACACCAGCAGCTCTGCCACCTCCAGGCCACCGCAGCGGTGGCACTCAGCCAGTCTCATCTCACTAGGCAACGGCTAGCACTGGCAAGTGGAAGGAGGGGAAGAGGCCCACCGCCCTCTTCCCTGCAGGGGCTACCAGCTGAAGGAGGAGTAAGACCTCCTGACTGCAGTTCATTGAGAACAAACTTCCACAGTCCTAAATTAGTAAATGCTGACTATTAACCACTATAGGGTAGAAAGAACGCCTGGTTGGTCACTGAAAGAGATTCTCTAATTTGGTAGAGATGCAGAGGACAACGATGCAATTGCCACTTCCGCATGGGCAGCCTGAGGCTGGTGCTCATGCAGAAGGAAGCAGATGTGAGCAGATACACCACACCCTCATGGCGTGCACCCACCTTGGTACCTGTCTCCTGAGAAGGGTAAATGGATACCGAAGGGCAACACTCCCCCGGAGGCAGGGTGATTCAGAAAGGTGTGTTTGCAAGACCTTTCCTGTCCCTGCCAATGCCACAAAGTGAAACCACATGTCTTGATCCTGCATTTGAGTGTTATCAACCACTGCTATGACTGTACACACATGTACAGTATCAGCTTTAGCTTCCACACCAGCAAAGACTTAAAAAAGCCTAAACAAAAAAGAACCACCACCACCACACATTTGTTTCCCTATATTCCCCATCAGATTTCCTGGATATACACACAACATTAAATCACAGAGTAATAATCAAATAAATAAATAACTCTGCTCAAAACAGACCTCTTGCAAAATAAACTCATACCACCTTTCATGAAGACCCAAAGGAGGAGGCAGACTTTGCACTAAGCCCTCAGTACGCATGGACTCTGGAAAGAGAGATCTCTTAGCAAGTGAGCAACCTAAGGCTTATGCCAGACCTTTCCTCTTCCTCTGACCTCTTATAGGGAACCACTGCACTCGTCTGATTTATGTGCCTATTTAATCAGCAATGTGAAACTTGCACAACTGTACCAGTGTCCTCTCATCACTCCCGGAAGGAGTGGTACATTTGTAAGTCTCCAGTGCCCATGGGATGGAAAAGAGAGTGAGGAGAGAACAGATGAATGTTCATCTCTCCTCTTTGCCTCCAGCAGCAGGCTGTACTCTCCCACGCAGAGAAAAGGGAGGCTGCACAATGTATGGAGGCCAAACTGTCTGGAAAAATGTAGAGATAGAACTGATGGCAAATTGTCTTCTCTATCAATTCTCTTGCCATAAGGAAAGCAAAAGTCAGTCATTGAACTGCTGGTGGAAGACAAGAACACAGGGTCTTTAAGCAGCTGCTTTTACACAAACTGCAGAGGTGGGCTGCCTAGGACTGTATCAGTTCAACACATTCACCAGCTCACACACTGCTTGCACTGTACGACTTCTTGCAGGGATTACTTCTATCAGCAGATTACGGTTTTTGTCTGATCATAGGAACACACAAAAAGGACCCAAGACCACTCCATTCTGGATGTTACTTCACAAACGTAGGACTCCTTTGTACCCTAGCTGAGGCTACAGAGCTACTTCCTAACCACGAGCAGGTAGCCAATAAGCACATGAAATACTGAGCTTGGAGCAGTCACCACCACACACTCCTTTAACTGATTTGTGTCTCAAAGGTGTCTGTCGGCACTCAGCACTCTACATGTGCCAAACAAGAGCACGGGGGAGAAGCTCTAAGCAGGAAACAGAAGCTCGTCTTAGATTAGCACAGCTCAGTGTAGTGCTATGCTCAGATTTGGTTTTGATTTGCAAACCTTGCTGTCGTTGGCTAAGATGATGTTTGAAGTTTTGTTAAAAAAAAGCCCAAAAAAAGCCAGAAAGCTAAACCAAACACACAAATGAAGTTGCCCTGGCAGCAGCTGGTACCTTTAAAACCTATGTAAGATCCAACTTTCCCAGTCCCTGCTTTACAGCATGCTGCTTCTTGCTTTCCTATCTCCCCTTCCAGCTTAATGCAGCCACTCAGATGGGTGCCTCCCAGGTGTCCTGCCCATCATGTGCAAAAAGACAGAGCAGAGAGAGCAAAAAGAGTGTCTCTCCACTGCAGGGCCCTGAGGCAACACAAGCCACCTCTGATCTCAAGAGTCCCTCCCGACTGTCAAGTCCCTGCTATAAGAGGAGTGCTTTGCTGCCTGTTGAGATGTCTTACAAATAAGCAGCAAAGCCCAACACCAACTTGGTGCCAAGGAAATTTTAAACGGCACCCTAGCCAGCTGGCAGCAGGCTTCCAGCTCTCACCATTAATTCAAAAATTAACAGACCTGGAGTTATCATATTGCCTGAAGACAGCAGATCCTACCCTCAAAAGGAGACACCAGCAATTGCAGCCATGGTCTCAATTATGCTAATGCCTGCCCAGTAGGAACCACCCCAAAAGATTTCACTTGCTTACCCTAACTCATGATAAATCACGGTATCAGGGACATACTGCAACCAGTTACTTGATCAAGGGCACAGTGAAAGTTTTTCTCTAGGTAATCTAGAGAAGAAATCTGAGCCTTAAAGGGAAAAACTTAAATGAAGGTTGAGGGGGGAAAAAGTCCCACTATTTAATGTTCTTATTTATTAATATTTGGGCTTCAACTGTAGATAAACAGACAAGAATCTCTCTGCCTGTGCACATATTTAAGACTGTTTACACATGAAGTCCAAAAGGATGTCCTCATTTTATAAATAATTTGATCTGATGACTACATCAGAAAAAAGTGCAACTTGAGGCTACATACAGAGGCAAAACACTTGGCTACTCATGTCTAAACAGGGTGGGCAAAGACTAAACACCAGAGTCACTAAAACTTAGCAAATGGTTTAAAATTGAAGCTAAGCACATAACATAGCACATGTTCAACACCCACCAAACTGCTACTCTTCTTAAACTTTTAAAGCCCTGCTTACCAGTAAGTCATTTTAAGTATTCTGTGCAAGACTCTCCTAAATGTAAACAGTCCATCTGTTACTTATACCTGACCACATAGGCCCTCCAGCAATGCCTTGCTCCTCCGATGTGGCAGGCACAACATATCAGAAAGAGGACCTCGTGGAGCCACAGGGCCAGGGAACAACACAGGCAGCATCAGGAAAAGTTGAGACTTCTCTCTCCCAGGAACAAGGAGAAAAGGTTCCCACAAGATATACCGGCTAAGCTCAAACCCTGCGTTTTGTTTCCCTTTGTCACATGCTCCCATACGTGCACATATATGGTTGCAGTTACAAGTATATGTAATTTGCTTAAGATCAATCACTTTGCATGCCAGGGCAGCAGGGGAAACAGAAACCCTGCACACAAGAAACTCATTACCCTATAAAGAAATACTATTTCCAGCTAAAATTTGCTCTTCAGTTTAGTCAAATGCACAAACCTGGTTTATTTCCAGTTTTGTTTCTCAACTGAGAACCTGCAAATAGCAACATAAGAATACCACAAGCAGTCTCAGAAGATGGTCAAAGAGGTATTTGCTACCCAAAATTTTGGTTGGACTTCTCAAACTGAGCAAATGATGGGGTTTCTGTGATGTTTCCTATTGTCTGCTGCAAGCCATAATGCCAGGTTATACTCCAAACAGATGGCACAAGGGCACGCTTTGAGTTTAAAGCGAGAAGCAGCAACAGGTCTCTATGCAGAAGGAAGGAATAGAGGCCTTTTTTAAAAAAAAAAAGAAAAAAAAACCACACCAAGCAGTATACATGTAATTTTGGTACAGCTAAATTTGTATAGCTACTGATACTGTACATACAGTATCTGACAGTATCAGCAGACAGTATCTGATATACACTATCAGTAAAAAATATCTGACAACAAAGTATAAGTCCGTGCTTTTAAGAAGACCTACATTTCTGACCCAGAGGAGCAATAAGGACTGCAAGAATTTAACTTGAAATCAGTGACCACATGTGGTAAGAAAGGCTTGCCAGGATGTGATCCTTAATTATGACTTCACCCTGCACAGCTCCCTTGAAAAAGGATCAGCTGAGACATCTTGCCCAAAGCAGCTCCTACAGAGCACAGCCCAACCAAAGACGAGACCAGGGTGCCAAAAATAACAATAAAAAAAGTTTTCCCCTCAAATAATGAGGTATCCCTTATAATTCAGCCCTATAAAACCAGATTTGTCAAGTTCTAAACTGGGTTGCAGCAATATTCATTACAGCATAAATCTTCCTTACAGC
This sequence comes from Syrrhaptes paradoxus, assembly GCA_013400615.1. Classification (NCBI taxonomy): domain Eukaryota; kingdom Metazoa; phylum Chordata; class Aves; order Pterocliformes; family Pteroclidae; genus Syrrhaptes; species Syrrhaptes paradoxus. Next base: position 158,989 of record VZTO01002274.1, read on the forward strand.
CTAGTAAAGATGCCTAGTAATTTAATATGCTATAATTCTTTTTTAATCTGGAACTCATCAAAAATCACCTGAAATAGGCATCACTTTTACAGTCCATTTTCCATACAGGTGTAGATTCCGAAATGTAACTTGTTCAAATTCTTCGCATGGAAAAACGTTTGCCAAGTGCATTTACACACAGACTAAGAAAGGTTGCAATTATCTCTCTTGGGTATCTTAGGTAGGTCAGCACACTTCCTACAAAGGCTTCTGTATTATCCCATGATATTCACTGAGCATCATTTTCTTCTGAAAGCAGGAGAACCTCCTGAAAAGAATTATACCAACAAGTAAAAATTTCAGAAGAAAAAAGTGCAATTCCAGACCCAGAACTTTCAGAACTTTCTTTTTTTTTTTCCCCTACTTTTAATACAAGTTTCATACCCCATTTTTGCTGAAATGGAGTGCACCCTCAGCAAGTTTGCTGATGACACCAAGCTGTGTGGTGTGGTGGACACGCTGGAGGGAAGGGATGCCATCCAGAGGGACCTTGACAGGCTTGAGAAGTGGGCCAATGCAAACCTCATGAAATTTAACAAGGCCAAGTTCAAGGTCCTGCACGTGGGCCAAGGCAATCCCAAGCACAAATACAGGCTGGGCAGAGAATGGATATAGAGCAGCTCTGAGGAGAAGGACTTGGGGGTATTGGTGGATGAGAAGCTCAACATGAGCC